>CM065364.1:25352373-25629873 GCA_033032245.1 Poecilia picta
GAAGAAGCACAGAGGAGGAGCCGGGAAGAAGAGGGAGGGAGCAGCCAGAGCGGAGTCCTAACAACGACTTAGAAAGTCTAACATTTATGTAGCGTCATTACTTTGTGCTTAATATTAGTGTGAGTTTTGAACGACTGGCGTCATTGTGAGCTTTTAAAAGTTTTTAAAATGGTTCTAAATCAGGTAGCAGTGTATTTCACATGCAGTTCCAGCAGGGGGCAGCAGAATATAACTAATATGTGTTTCGTGTTTCCGGAGTCTCTTGTGTTCCGGTTTCGTCTTACAGATCTTAAAAACAAACCATTTCGTACCCATACAGGGAAGCCATTGTGCATCAGTCGATTTCTCGTTTTATCAGTGACTCTTGAGAATAGGGACAAAACATGTCCTATGGATAAAGCACAAAATTTGAATAAAATATACACAAAATATGTTTTTTTCAAATATCTGACTAAACTAACCTGGGTCATGTGAGCACAACAATGTATATTTTCCAGATATTTGCTGAATATTTTTTTATTTTAAACATTGTAGTCGGTGGATGATGCCTGTAAAAGCCTTTGTCCAGGAGCAGAACTCAATACATTATAATAGTTTAAAATAATTTAAAAAATACTAAAAAAATTTAAATTGAAAAAGTTTTTGTGACTTTTTCAGTGAAATTGTCAAATCTCACTTAAATGTGCAGTTAATTCATTTTAATGTATTTTACATAAATTGCATTACTTCACATGTATCGAGTTTTTCATTTTACTCACTAGTTTGTCATCACCTTCAGTTTTGTGTCAACTCCATCATGCAGTGTCAACTCCGTCAAATTGACTTTTTGTTGTTTTTTGTTTTAAATAATTATTTTGTTTCTTGATAAGCTTTTGTCTGTAAAATGAGTAAAACATCACAAATAGGGTCATTAAAAATTACTTTTGATGTATTTTTGTCAGATGGTGATGACAACTTTCTTGGTCAGGTCAATTAAAAATGTAATTTAAAAAAAAAAAATGTTGCAACTGGGAGCCTGTACCTCAGCATCTTTACATTTCCAAAAGATTATTTGACATATTTGTATACATAAATTTGAGAAATAACAAAAAAAATTATGGAAAATTAAAACCCATTTTGTCCCTATTTTCAAGAATCGCTATTATATTATTTTTATGAATTCTGTGGAAGAAAATTTATATTACAAAAAGCTAAAATTCCACGTACACCACATAGTTACTCTGATCCCGGTTTAGAAAAGTTGATTTCTATGACAAATGACCCCAAACAAGCAACATTCTACCAGTAGAAACATTTATAAGAGTCATAAAACGAGATTTCCAACAGTTTTAGTTGTTTCAAACTGAGCTAAAACAGTTTGCATCTGAGACACATGTTAGCTTCTCACCATCTGCTGATCTTAGCATCTGGCCCCTACAGATAAGAGAGCAACTAAAAATTGGATTGTGCCAAATGAACTTAAGGAATGATCATAATATTTTGTGGTGTCTGTGGTGATAATATTAAAAGTTATGATAAAATGTTTTTGCAGCGTGTTTCGGCTCCACAAGTGCAAATACTGCTCTTAAAAACCTGCCAATTTTAAAATAAGTTTCTTCAGGACAGTTACATGAAGACATGTGATTCTTATCAATAAACAGCATAGTTATTCATATTTTCAAAAGTAATTAAAGTAAAAGAGCATTGATGCTCTTGTGATGACAACAGTGGAGAAAATTATAAAATAAAAAACAAAAAAGCAATTCTGACTTTTTGGGGGTTTTGTCTTGTGATGATAAATCCCCCGAAAAGGTTTCGTGATGATGATAAACAACATGCAGACACCCCCTATTAATATCAAAAACCTGAGAGAAAAAAAACAAAACAAAAAAACGGAACAGGGGGCTTGTTCGGGAACATTTAAATGTGCATCTGCTTTGACACAATTAGCAAGATCGCATAGCGCTGCTGAGGAAGTAATACTGCCATTTGATTAATTTAAGGTGGACAAGTTGCAGGACTGTGTTCAGACACCCCCAAGTCTATTTTATCAAATATATACTGTTTTTAAGCTGACTTGTTTAATTATGCTAATTGCTAATATGAGATGCTAATGTTATATAGCTGCTCTACAATAAATAAATTTAAAAAATAGCATAACAGCAAAATAATTATTTTGATTGGTACATCTATCCATCTGTGCTTAAAAAAAATAAGTTTTTTATTAATTATTTGTGTGTGCTCTTCTAAATCTTCAATTAGACTGATCGATCAGTCTAACATAAGAGCAAAACACGATTTCCTACATTTTCATTAACTTTTGAAATTTTTACATTTGCTTCTAATTTACAAATAGAAATTGGCCAACACCAAACCTGAAGGTTATTAGAATTTTTTTTGGCTTGTCTTTATAGTCAAACAATTACATCTGATTGTCCAAAAATAATTTTATAGCCTCTGTTTTTTTTAAATAAGTTTATAAATGTCCAGTGTTCAGACATTTACCTTTCCTAAATAAAAACTGAAAGTGTTGTTCCTCGTTTTCCTTCTCGTGACACCAGGAGTCGCTGTTGCACCTCTAATGACAGCCTGGTTTCATGGACAGAGGGCAGTAAGGACTCTGTGTCCAGGAGACAATGGCTCTGCCTGCAATGCAATGCAAGTTAGCACCCAGCAAGGCGGCCATTAATCATACTGACAGGGAACACTGGCTTATAGGTGGGAACGCTGCCACAGACCCTGTGACTGATTTTATATTGAAGTAGAACTGGGATGCACTGAGACCGACGTTGCTTAGTCAATGTGATTAAATCTGATTCACTCACTATGACTTAAAAGAGGCATTCAGGTCCATAAGTCCTTGATGATACGTGTCACAAACGCAAGTTTGTCTTTCAGTTCACCTGACAAACAAACGACCTCAACTTACATTTTAAAATCAGTCTCCACACATAAAAATACTTTTTCTCCCCTATTGGAGTTAGGAGTTGGGCCACAAAGTTCACCAGAAACACGGCGAGCTGCAGAGTGTTGTGGCCTTCTGACAGCTCAGGAATGGTTAATGTATGTTAGAACAAAATACCTGCGCTAAAATACTTACATCAATGTAAAGTGTTTCACTTCAATCAAATTGTATCATTTCATAAATCAGTCATGAAAAATCCAGAGACCTTTCCTAGGAAGAGGTAGAAGAACAAACACAACAGCAAAAAGAAAACAAAGAAAATCCCTTATGAGTGAATAATAGATTTGACTTTCTTTTCCTTTAAGCAATACGGTTGTCAGAAACATAATTTTAACTAAGCAGTAATCTCTCCAGAGGGGAGGAAAATGTAAAAAAAAATAAAAAAAACAGAAAGCAGTGTCACATCTCTGTTTTTATGAATCTAAGTTGTATATTCAAGTCAGTTCCAATTTGTGGCTTAAACTTTCGTCCAAAAAAAGTAAGAGGTGCTGAAAAGTTTCCGGCTATGCATAATTGTTATGCCTGCCAGCCCTTCCTTCCCTTAGCCAAGAGTTTTTCCCACTGCTCTTTGATTTCATTACAAAATCCTTCTGTGGCCCAAGGAGCCAAATTTACTTTCAGAGAGCTAACATCAAGAGAACTGTGCCTTAAATCTGACAATTTTGCAAAGCAGTGAGGCTATTCTTAAATGTATTTTTTTCAGTCATGGAATTAACATGTTAATTTAGTTTCATTTCCCCAATTGCTATTTGAAAACATTTTTGAACTTTTTAGTATAGACTGTGGAAAAGTGTCATCGTTAAACCTGGAAGGAATTTGTTTCAAATGTTGTTGGTTTTAACGTTTGCACTTTTCACATTTTAGTCGCTTCACGATCACAAACGTCAGTGTACTTTACTTGGACAAACCAATAAATTGTTTTCAGCATTTTTCGTAATTGAGTTTGTTCAATGTGTGTCATATTGAACTCCTGCAGTTAGTTTCTAAAAGCATATTTCAGTATAATTACAGCAGCATGCCTGTAATAAACCACAGTTTCTAATGGTGGTTAAGAATTGCAAATACTTGAGGCCCCCTCTAGTAACACTCATAACCTCCTAATTTATTAATTTATATATGAAATGTGTCTGAGGCTGCGTTCACACTGCAGCCTGAAGTGACCCAATTCCGATTTTTTTGACGTAATGCGACCTGTATCCAATCTTTTCATGGCAGTGTGAACAGCTCAGTTCGGATTCTTTTTCGAATGTGACCCATATCCGATACGGATCCGATTCAAATGTGACTTAATGTCCTGGCCGCATTCATTCGAACTAAAAGTCACTGATTCTCAACAAATCTCACTATTCTGCGTCCGGATACAGGCAATTTGGAAGAAAAACAACAGCTATGATGGACTATAATGAGAATTAAGTTGTTAATATGCTGCTCCGGCCTGATAACAACTTCAAATATATAAGCTAAGCTCCACCGTTAGCCTCCATGTTTACTTCCGCCAACACTGAGATCTTCTTCTTTTAATAGCAGTTGGCAGAACACTGAGAACGCTGACACTATTGCGCCCTCTACTGCGCATGCCGGACACTTTCAGTTCGTTTGCCCGTTCACACTGCAGAATGCATACAGGTCGCATTTGAACGGCCCGGCAAAAAAATCGGAATTGAGTCACTTCGGGCTGCAGTGTGAACACAGCCTTAAAGTGCATTAATACACGCAGCGGAAGCAGCCTTAGCACTACCACAAAAGCTAAAATCTACAGTCTTCCTTATTTCTGCTCTTGGAGTTGCAACCAATCAGTGCTAAGCAAGATAAACGCCTCTCCAGAAATGGCTGCTTTGCACACGAGAGCCAACAGCTTGTCAACTAGCATTGTGGCTAGTCACATGCTGCATTTCCTTTCAAATATTACGCTCTATGAAAAAGATAGCATATAAGCGAATTCCCCACAAATAATTTGGAGTTATGTTCTATGGAGAAATCCACGAATAGGTGAATCTGTAAAAACTGAACCACGTCCAAACATTGTGTTTTTAATGTTTAAACATTTAAAGCAAACCTGTAAATTAGCTCACGCTCAGTGGGATTGGATGGAGAATGTGTGTGAGTTTATCGCTGTTGACATCCTTGACTGTATGTCTGGGGTCTTTGTACTCTTGAAGTGAACCAACCAGATTTGAGGATTTATGATCCAGCGTTGCAATGGGCTTCTTGGCTGCTTTTCTGAATATTTTTCTCCTTGCCAGGATTCTCAGTTTAGGCGGATACAGTGTCTTGTAGACATATCCGTTTTATTTTCAGATTGTGAACTGAACAGTTCTCTGTATTATTATTATTATGATTATTATTCTTAATCAATATTTCACCAGGAAAATCTAATTTGCAGGAGAATTCTTGTCAAGACCGACAGCAGCACACAGGATTGGACTCATGAAGCACAAATTTAAAAAGCAAAACGTGAGTCAGTAATTCGGTTATGTAAAAGCTCTAGCTATTATATTAAAGGGGGAAAATGGTGAAACTCTCTGCTGCCATTTCTCTCTGAGAAACATCTCCTTCTGTCAGCGGAGTCCCTTTCTGCTCCTGTCATACGGCTGCAACGTGGAAAGACGGAGAACAAGGAAGGCAAAGAGAAAGGAGGCTGTTGTGTGAAGGAGTGTGTGCAAAAAAAAAGAAAGAAAAAATGGTACTCGTGACGGGAGAAGATTGAAGTCCTGTTAAGTGCTCTGCTTGAAAGCATGTCTGGCCTCATTAGCTGTCAGTTGTAACAATACCGAACTGGCAGTGAAGACAGGTTGGAGTCTAGTGGTCATAAATCACTCCTCGACAGCTGCCTGACAAGCTGGGAACCAGTACACAGGCACCGGCGCCCTCTCAGCCCCGGCGCTGCACAGGGCCCACGGTAATCTAAGAAATCATCGTTCTGAAACCCCTGAAATTACACGGGCACTGCAAAATGCGGCGCGTTTTTGTTTTTTGCGAGGAGGGGAAATTGGTTCTCGTTTCACGTCTTCTCGCGTAGACCGCGAACGCATTCGTCTCAGGGCGCCCGTCCGACCCCGGCTGTGTCCATTAGCCAAAACGAGAAGTGGCTTCAGTGACTTCTGTGGAGGAAGCAGCGGGGAGGGGGTTAAGAGCAAGGCCTGCGGGGTCATTAATCACGGCCCCTGACATGCAGAGCAGGAGGCTGGGGCTCCCCTATGCATACAGCTGCTGGGCCACACTCAATGCACAGGCGATGCGTTGACCCCCGTACGCCCTCTCGTCCGCCGCCTTTGGCTCTCATCTGTCCAAGTCCCTCACGGTTTCTGTCAGTCATTGTTGCTGTCAGACACAAGCTAACCCCCCCTTGACCAAGTACAATACTCCTTACCTCCATTCCTTTTACCGCTGAGATTGTCTGAGTAAAAGTCTGACATTTTAGATGGTGAAAACGTATCGTGAAAACCCGGGATGTCCTGGCTTTTGCCAGCTTCCCAGTCCGGTAGCTTTTGACATCAATGCCATTTGTTTGCTCTGAAACTCTGTAGCTTTAAAGTGCAGTAAAACAACAACCTTTCTCCCTTAATGACGTTAATACACAGACATCAACAGGTGTTTCTGTAGATCAGCATCCTTTGTAAAAGTCTTCACATACACTGAAAGGTTTCAGCTAAATTACGTTTTGCTCTTTCCAGTGACTTTTTCTGATGACTAAAATGCTATGTGAATGCTAGCATGCTAACTGTGTTTTGTAAAAGTCCTGACATTCACCAAAGGTTTTCAGGTAACTTAAGTTTTGCTCTTTCCATTGATTTTAAGGATTTTTACTGAGCAATTTCCTAAAATGCTCAGCTAATGCCAGCATGTTAACTCTGTTTTGTTAAGTTTTCAGTAAGAAACTGCTTTTCTCAATGTTTCTTACAAAATAGTTTTCTAAAATGAAGTTAGGTGAATGCTAGCTTTGGCTGATTCCAGTGTTGCACAACAGTTAGGCAATACATAGTGCAGCATTTAAGCTAATTTGAGCTTACATGCACACCTTTACATCATTTCCACAGTGTGTTGAAATTAAAATAGAATATAATTACCAATATAAACTTGTTAATTATTTTTCTCTTCAGGAACATTAGCTGACATGTCATCAATTATGTTCAAATATTGAATTTCTTTGACTCTTTTAGTATTTTTACAGTAAATTTCAATATTTATTGGGTTTTGATATGTTAAGTCTAAATAAATTTGCTTGCTGACTTAAAGTCCTCTCTACTGAGGGCTGTACTTTTCAACTTAACCCATTTATTGACATGAAACCTCCCTCGACCTTGAGTCAGGATGATTTTGTCAAAATGATCATTTTTAGCATTTTAGCTGAAAACAACAGCTGCGACGTAACTTTTCTGCCGCTCCAGCTCCACATTCCCCTCATTCTGCGTCACACTTCAGCAAAACAAAAAAAAGAGAGAGAGACCCGTTCACCTTGGATCCGTTGCATTTGCGAAGACATAAAAATGTGAAAAGCGGAGTTGCTGTCTCATTCTCGCGCCGTCCGCTGACGTGATGTCACCCAGATTCACAGCTGCCTGCATAATGATAAAAGCCTGCAAGACACTGGAGCACTGTCTCATCATTCATAGCTAATAAATCATCGAGTCCAGGCACAAGACATCTGTTGAAAGCGGATTTCTTATCTGCCTTCCAGCATGATTTAGGGAACATCTGGAGATTCTGAGACCTTTGGCACTAGGCAGGCTGAAAAACACACAGAGAGGGCCTATTTTTTTTCTTTTTCTTTTTAGAATTCACAGACACTTAAACCACAGACCAGGTGATCTACTGCAGCATAACATGCACTTTGAATGGATGCGTTGCAGATGAGAGAAACCAGAGGAAGACGTCTCGAGATTGTTTTTCCATCAGGATTTGACATATTTGAAAAGCATTTTTCACCAGTAATCATATTTGGATGGATGTATTAGTTTTAAATTGTGTGTCGGCAGGACCTAGTCCAAGTCTATGTTTCACTTTTCTTTACACAGCATCCAATCTGTCATAAAGCTGGCTGATTTTTTTATATATATATATATTTATATTTAAAAAGTCAGTTTTCAGTTCAGAAAACCACAGGTTGTTTCTTAGTGTTGGGTTCTTGCTTCCCCAGGTCAACTACATAACAACTTTTTGCATCCTTGGTAAAGATAAGAATAAAGCCTTTAAGTAAATTCCCCCTTTTATTTGAGTAACATGATCTCCCACTGACAAAACGGGAAAATAAATTAAGTTTCTTTATTCCACGGGGAAATACAATTCCATTCAATTTCTCAATTTTCAATAAAATTGTTCTTTTAATAGTTTTTCACAAAACCTCTAGTTCATTGGCAACTCTAGCAGCTATGCACGTATCGACCCAAAATAAAGAAAATAGGGGCCAATTTATTGTCGGAACACAAAGCTAGGTGAGAAGCTACGTTTTTCTCGCCACCACTACATATAAAAAAACATTGAGTTAAGGTTTTATACCTATATTTACCAAGAGTACCAATCTAAATAACATGAATGACTGTGTATGTAGCTGATCTACATAGTTAAGACGTCCAGTGTAAAAAATAATCAGTTAGTCGCTATTTATACACACACCTCTCCATTCAATCGACTTACAATTAATTATCAATTAATGGTTTATCAGATTCAAATTGGTTCTAACCTTCGCTTTAACCTTTTATTGTTGGAGTTTGGCCCCCGTCCAGCAGAGAGCGCTGCTGGTCATCCTTAAGCAGTTGATATACAGGAATAAAGATGGCAGAGAAAGAGAAGCAGTCCAAACAGAGTCGGGAGTGCGATTCAAAATGCACTTTATGCGGTTCTGTTTTGACATGTAAACACTCAAAAAGTTCCTTAATTTTTTTTAAATCCATATGTAAATTGTAGCTTTTATGTTATGGATAGATGGTCAAACCTCTTCATACAAGAGAAAACTCTGGGTTCTTAGGAAATGGACGCTTATCAATCAAAGGTTAGTCGATCGATGAGCTCAATCGGCATTAACTCATTAATCTACATCACCTTCGAGAGCATCTTTTATCCGTTGTGTTGGATCTTTGGATGTGCGCAGCTTTATGCCGCTAAATGCTCCCACACATCCTGTCTGTTGTAAGTTACCGTCAGAGATCAGGTCTGCTGGTTAGACTAAACAACAGCGTTTGAGCGCATTTGCTCTCCCTCATTAATCATCCTGACAGCTTGAAAAACAACATTTCCTCCTTAATGACTGTATTTGAGTAATCATGCCTGCTCATTTCCATGCGAGCTTCCCTCTCCCCGGCCACCGTGGGGCTGCCCCCCCCCCCCCCCCCGTTCCCTCCTCCCCCCAGTCTGTCCCTCATTACTCCCTCAGCCCGTCCACGTGCGCGCGCGCGTGTATTTCGGAGAGATTTTCTCTCTTGACCTCCCAAGTTTTCGTCTGCTCCAGCCAATAGGAGAACACCTATGGCCCTCGCGAAGGAGGGGGAAAAAACCCCCATAAGGGATGACTGGATGTGGTCTCGCAGGGATCCAGATGCGGAAAACAGAGGATGGTGTCACCGCCCCCCCCTGCCTCCCCCCTGAATGTGGCCAACCCACAGGCGGCTGCCGCTGGCCTCCAGGCCTCCGCTGGTCACTGCCAAAGCACGTTTCTCCGTTAAGCTCCGGCTCTGTGATGCATGAGAGCTGACAACTGCAGCTTCAGAGGGCAACCAGATCAAAACCAGCTGCGCATTAGAAGAGAAACCATAATTACATTTGCCTTTGTGTATGCCGTTGAAATCCCTTCTTTTTTTTTTTTACTTTCTTTTAATGCAGAGGTAGATTGGTTGTATTTTATTTTTTGAAGGGAGAGAATAAAGATACCTACTCAAAACCTTTGCTGATTTACCCATGGGCTGGTTTTATTACGTGATCAATAGCAGAATGAGCCGAGTTCAACGGTGGCTTTGTGGGGACGCGTTTTCAACTTTTCTATGTGGGCGGACGTAAGTGAAGGGTTTCTGGCGGTTTAGAAACATCGGCGTAGCGTGGCTTGACATCTGCGTCCGCTTTATTTTTGGACCACTTGAAAAAGCACTCATAGCAGGGATGATGGATGAAGTGATAAAGTTGGGGAGAGGACAAAATGAAAGCAGAGGAGTCCGTTTCTGGGAAGCGGGTTTCGCAGGCCGTATAACTCGGAGGCATGTGTCACAGAAAACATCGGGGCAGCTGATGTTTTCTCGGAGCACGCCTAATGATTTTTGATCATCTCTAAAGAGCGAAAGTGGGAAGAGGGGGGAAAAATATCGAACCATTACCCTCTGGATGGACTTTTTGTTTTTTCCATTTGCACGGGTTTGAGCTAATTGAGAGGTTATGGGTTAGTCGTGAAATGAAGGAGCAGCTTCGCCAGTCCTGTCATCATTAATCATCTGGGCTGTCAGGCTGTACCGAGAACTCACTCAGAGCAAGCAGGCGGGAGGCGGATAATACCACTGGGCTTCAAACCTCCATCTCCTCCTTTATTACACAGCTGGCTTTGCCTCTGAGCAAAACATTTTGGGTCAAACAAAGGAAAGTGATGGTGGTACGATATACACAAATATACACAAATGTTTTTAAAATATTCTTTTTAAAAACAGCTTGGGTGCCCTGCATCATGACATGTAGTTTGTTGCTGGACACAAATGCAGCAGATGGAGGCACTGAGCAGATTTCCTGACATTTAATGAACAAATAAAGGACAAAAACTTATAACTGAAAACCATGGAGGAACACAGGGAGCCAGAGTTGAGCAACACAGAAATCCAAAAATGACTACAAGGAATGGATGTGGAGAAATCAGCAAGGAGTGAAAGGAGAGTGAATGTGGAACAATGGACCTGGGCTGATTGGCTAACTGACTGCAGGTGTGAAGAGAGAGAGAGGGAGAGAGAGAGAGAGAGAGACACAACGTGTTAATAGTAAATAGAATCCTATGTTTTAACACTAGATACTGCACTGGTGTTAAACTGTAACATGAGGGCATTAACCGTTTTGGAGTTACCGTTAACACTGGAGCCGTAACACATTAATTGATGTTGAAACACGGTGGTGGCAGAATCAGGCTGTGGCGATGCTTTTCTTCAGCAGGAACAAGCCGAGTACTCAGAGTTGCTGGCGATTATTACATGGATGGATGTAAAAGCTGTGACGTAGCCTTGCAGAAGAATATATACTCCTTGAACGTTTTGGTATTTTGTCACTTTAAAGCTGCAGTGTGTAACCTTTATAAAAGAAAATATGTTTTTTTTAAATGTGTTTATTAAAACTGTCACTACATTCATGACAGGCTCTCCCGCTAATATGGGGAGAAGTACATGGCACATACACAAGCCTGATTGACAGCACTAAGACACACCTCCTGCCTCTGATTGGTTGTTTCTATCTAGCACTAGGCGAATTCAGAGGAGCTCAATTATCTGTTTCATACAAAACTGTCACAACACAGTGACAGTTTAAGCAAATATGTAATAATTAAAAAAAAATAAAAGTTACACATTCAGCTTTAAAGCCACAAATTTTATTATTTTATTGTATTTTATTGGGATTTTATTTTATGACAGAACAACACAATGTTCTGACTATTAAATACAAACCACATGTTTGACATCAATGGAAAGCTTACTTTCACAATCCGTAAATAACTCAAAATGCCGTCAAGGGAAAATTGTTCCTGGTTTTGCCGTTGCCAGTCACATTTTTTTTTCACAAGTAAAAACTAAAAAAAACTGTGGTGTGCATTTGTGTTTACCCTTGTTTACAGATACCCGTAGATAAATACAAAACGAATACTTTCCTTAATTAAAAATAAATACATAATCTTGCAAATTATTTGAGGATGTAAATTGTATATTTTATAGTTCATGTATGTAACTGTATTCTTTTTAATCCCTTCCATCAACCTGTCAGGAGACAGATGAAATTTTGCCTCTGGCTAAATCTGGTTTGTTTACGTGAAGTATTTATGTTGATTAATATACACTGTCCTCTTTATGAAATAACTAAATTCAAACTTCTTTGTCACAAGTGTCAAAATTACAAAATAAAGTGTAAAGATTGTTATTAGGACCCCAACTCCATATTGCCAACTGTTGCACCACTGTTTCCAGCTCTCATCCAGCAGAAACAAACAAAATCTTTGGTTTCTTAAAGTTGATTAAAAACCTGTATGTGAAAGAGATGAAGTCAAACACAACAAGGGGTTGTTGTTGTTTCTGATTCGACCTAAAGTGAGCATGTATCGGCAGTCACCAACAGGTGGCATCACTGACCAGTTCTACTTTTGTTGCAACAGTAAATGCAGAGACACAATGCATCTGAAGAGTTGAAAAGTCAGAGAGAAAAAAAACATTTCAACTCTTGTCAAAACTTCAAGTTTGACAGAGACAGAGATGAGGAACGCGGTGTTGGCAGCTGCCGGCTCATCTGTAACACTTATCAAACTAAGTGCAAACAGGTTCAGGATGCAACATAAAACCTTCGGCGTGAGCCCAGAAGATCTGTTGGCCCTGGGTTGAACCCAGACGGCCGACAGCCTCGACTCAGACCGCGGTAATTGAAGCGGGCTCTCTTGTTACGGCGGAGACGGGCTGTCTTTGACCTCCATGTCTGTCTTGCCAGAGTCGTAAGTGACCAGCGAGTCTCATCTATACTTCACCAAAGGTGTCACGTTGCGAGGAAATTGTTATATCACCGGTGCCAATCACAAGGCCAGACATGGCAACTTTAGCGTCCGTCTGTCAGGACTTTGCCGTGAACACCTACAGGAGGTAGTTCTGATCCTTATCGGGACCTCGTGGGTCTGCCTGTCACACCCGATCTGAGAGCGTTACATCCTGATGTGTTCGCTTCAAGGTGACACCAAGGTGCACTCACTGCTGTCAGTCAAGCACTCTCAAAAGCCATCCATCATTGGGACCCTTCATGGTAAAAATAGCAGCTCAAACACATCCGGATCCCAGTGACAGCTTGGCTCATAAAGATTTACGTCTTCCCAGGAGTCATCTCCAGCGCTTTTTTTTTAAAAGCATTTAAACTGTAGGCATAAATATTTTTGAACAGGTTTATGTACGTTTCCTGACGTTACGTGGATTGGCTGGGGTTGTAAATCAAGCTGTGTGTGTGTGCGTGTGTTTCGGTGCTTCCACAACCGTAATAAATCAGATTTAATGACGGAAGAATGAAAATATTCAAACCGGCAATCTTTATTTCACATAAATCCAGAGCGAGAGCAAGAGGGTCTGGACTGAAGCGGACTTCTACTCAAATCCCCCCAAACTAGACTTTGATCAGTTTTCACGTTTACGTTGGATAAAAAGTGTTTATTTAGACAGGAACTTCAGACTGGAGGGAGTGCGTCACCAATGGTTATCCTACGTCAAACGTACTGAAGTCACAATACAGTCAGTCAAATAAACTATCCATAAACTTAACCACTAAAATCTGAAGCAGGTAGGTAACCAGGTAGTCACTGAGTTAAAAAACAAACCTTAAGATTGTTCCTTGTCAGTACATGTTTCACGCAGGGTGATAATTGGTGACACTCCCTCCAATCATAATTTTCTGTGTAAACCATGACCGGTTTTTGCATAAAGAACATGCAAATGAAAATATCCAGGAAATATTAAAGATTCATTTATTGCATTTACTCAAGGAACTGCACTGTTTTTGAGATCTGAGGTGTTTTAAGAAGGTAGGTTCAGGACTGATGTCCAGTTCCAACTAACCTAGAGTTAAGCTAGATGAGGATGCCGAAATCTCCTTATAAACCTGAAGGAAGTTTAATTCAAAAACCCTGATCTAGCCTGCCAGTTCAACTGATTCAAACCAAAAATGAAAACAACAGAATACACATCTTCAGTGTGATTTATTTACCAAAATATGAGCTCCCATTTCACCGCATCACCCTTGAGGCCCCACCAATGAGTGTTTCAGTATTACAAAAAAATATCACATCTCAGTTTTATTCATTTTGTTGAGGAAATAATAATAAAAAACAGTCAAAAAGCTGAGAACAAGATGTGATTTTAACATTCATTCAATACGAAAGTGTTAAGACATAGTTTTAACACCTTTCCAACATGTCCGCTCACATTACTGTAAAAGGAGAATATATAGAAAGTGTTAAAGCCAGGTATCTTGTGGGAAATAAATAAACGTCATCAGCGGGAAGAAGCATGAGGACTCGAAGCAAAACATTGGGCCGGTTAAATGTGTGCACCGTTTCAGGCTTTCATGCGTCTCCTGCAGGGAGAAGGTAACTGAAGCCAGTGGCCACAGCCAGCAGCCATCCCTCACACACTAGCCTTTTTCTTTCCTAAATCATCACCGTTTGCTGAAAGCTTTTATGCACAACCATCAATTTCCAGAATAGCACAGAGCGGTAGATCACCTCAGGGCAGTAAAGTCTCTTGCAATGTGCAAAAACAGAAGGTCTGCATGCCCTTTGAATTTGGAAAGGGAAATCTTATTAAAAATCTCGTGGATAAAAGTTCAAACCGACAGCGGAGATGCTTTTAAGGACAGAGAAAAGTGTCTCCAAGTTATTTCTGAATTCAGAAGAAGCAGCAAGTTGTCACAATTCATCCTAAAGCAAAACATTTTTGGGAATGTAGTTATTGACTTTCAGGCAGAGCAAGGTATTGTTTTTTGACCAGCTAGCTTCAAAGCTGCAACCAGTTAGCTTAGCTCAGAAAGAGGCAAGCAGCTAGCTTGACTATGTAAACAGCTCAGCTCTGCTGAATATGTTCAAATGTTTTTTTACGTGATAAAAAAGGGCAAAATAAGCAGAAATGAGCAATTTTACAAGTCAAATTAGAAACATTACCTAAAGTTTCCATCAGCTGGTTCAGAACTCCTTCCCAAAGTTGTTTGAAAACTAAAAATTACTGCTTCAGATGAATTATTCTTTTTGGACAACATTTCACGTGAGATTCAGAGAGCAGCTGAGGCCAGGACAGCTAGTGTAACAGCTTTTCCAGGTGCTGTGCTAAGCTAAGCTAATTGCCCATAGGTTCACATTTAAGAGGAGCATGGGAGCCATTTTAAACTTCTCGCCCAAGCTCTTTGCAAGAAAGCAAACATGATTAATCCCCAAAATGTCAAACTACTCTGAGAAACACATAAGTACATGGTGTTCTATTGGTATCCAAGAGCTGACGCAGATCCAAGTCTTTGACTGTAGAGAGTGTAGTGAGGATAGTAAGGGCCAGTGGTTGGCAGAGAGTGCAGGGAGATGGAGGAAGGTCCAGAGGGGAGATGGACCTTACTGTATGGGTGATAGCGAGCTAAGCCCAGACTGGGGGGAGCCCTGAGCGACAGAGAGCTGGGGAGGGAGCCCGGGCTGCTCTGGTGTGGGAGGTGCAAGTGGCAGGATGCGGGTCCAGATGAGGAAACGGAGAGCAGCTTACTGTCCATCCCTACAGGCAGAGCTGTGTGGGTGCGCAGGTGAGCCAGGAGTTCATCTGAGGTGGCGAAGCGCTTGTCGCAAGGTCCTCCAGCGGACACCCAGTTGCAGGCGTGGGGAAGGGGGTCATTTGGTAGCATAAAGCCGTACGTGTAAAGGGGATGAGACAGGGAGGGGGACACGCTGGACGACAAGGAGCTTTGGTGGAGGGAGTGAAGCGGGTGGGAGGGGTACACCATGGGAAAGCTCGACTTTAGGGTGGAGGAAGGGTCGTGGATGCAGGAGTTGCAGTTGCTACTGCCGAGATGAGACACACCAGGGTAGCTTAGACAGTAAGGGTCCCTGCAAAGGCCCTGCATGAAGGACGGCGGTGAGGCGCCCGTCAGAGGGCTGGAGCTCGTGTGTTTTCCTCCCATGCTCAGGTTCGATTTGGACGGGTCCAACCCTGGGAGGAACTGGGCTGGGTAGCCCGCGTAACCCCCCATGACAGATCCATGATAGGCCATATTGGAAGAGGGTAAGGGGAAGAGTGGCTGGCTGTTTTTGTAAGGAGAGATGGGCGTGACGTGTCCAGGGCCGAGGCTAGGCTGGGCGGCCTCGACTCTACCGCCAACGTCCTGGTTGGAACCGCCGTCGGAGCTGCTGTTGCTGCAGTTTGTGCTCGCCCGGACGTGGCTGGAGTTCGCGTGGTGCGGGCTGTCTGTGCTCGCCTTGCTCACATCAGCGTCTTTTTTTGGATTGCTGTGGTTATTACTAGTGGAAGTGCTGGTGGGGCTGCTCTGCTCGCGTCCGGGTTCAGAGCCAAGCGTTTGGGACTGCAAGGCGGGCTGTCCACCAGGAGACTGGCTCTGTTTGTGATGCTGCTGCTGCTGAGCCTGTCCTGGGGGGGTGCTGGTGCCTCTGGAGCCAGGCGAAGAAGCATGGGATGGGTAGGACTGCAGGCCGCTGGTTGAATTCCCATTAGTGGTTGAGCTGCTGCTGCTGCTCGGCACCCTGAATCCAACTTTGTCACCGCTGGAGCTGCTGGCAACACCATCCCTGCGACAGTCTACGTTGCTTTTGTTGTAGGGTTTAAAGCTAGATTTGTCCTCCAGAGAAGGGCGATGCTCCCCCAGCTTCAGACTGGAGGACGACGACCGACTGCTGGATTCTTTGTCCCCCGGGCTGCAGGAGGAGCCGAGCTTGGAGGAAGAAGGAGGGTCCGGTTTACCAATCTGAGAGCAGGTCTGAGCCAGCAGGGCCAGTGGACTCTTCTTAGCATCCAGCTACAAAAAAGCATGAGATTGGGGTTATTATGAGTAGGAGAACTTTATTTTCATATAAAATATTGTAGTTTAAATCCCTTAACCCTCCAGCAGCTCAGGAGGAGCGCGGCAGATGTCACGAGTAGACGGCGGAGAGAAGGGGAGGGGTTGTCCTGTCAGACCATCAGTTCCCAAAACCACACAAAAAAAAGAACCTCATAAAAGCGGTTATGAGCCGTCTCTTAAGACCAATGGAGGGTTAAAAACGTAAAATGTTTTTAACCCTCCATAGTTTCTCTGTGCTTACAAATATGGCTGTAGCTATCACATGACATACTTGTCTTTAAAGAAATTTCCAAATAATAGAGAAGCGACAGATGTAGTTTCCTAGATGTCAAAAGGATATTTTAAAACTCCGAACAACACATTTCTGTGCATTAGTCATTTGCTCTTCAGCTTTCGATTCAAACATCTGGCATTTGCAGACTTCTCTGCTGACTGAGTAAAGCTGCGTTCTGGTCCAAACTGGGTCTTGAGATTTTAGAGCTTCTCTTTTTTTTCTTCTTGTTTTGATGAATGAATTTCTTGCAAATGCAGAATTTGTATAATTTCCCAAAAATATGTACGAGTCAACATCACAAGGAAGTGCTTTAATATGTGGAATGTTTATGTAGATAAGACGATATCACAACAACAGTCATGGTTTGGAACATGCTCAATGCATTCTTTGTTTCTCTTCTTTCCCTTCACTGTCAGGCCTGGGACAGCTACTGAAAATACTTTATTGGACATTTTTAGACTCGGTGCCACGTTTCTGACAAACTCTTTTTGAAACGGATCCAAAGATCTGGAAACACTAAAACAGGAAAAACTTTGAAGTTGATGAATCTAAAGTAATTTATCTGTGTTTGTATGGGGCACCAAAACCAGTTATTGCCCAGGGGTCCACATTATCTTCAATCAAGCCCTGGTTGTCATGTTTATTTTGTTTCAACACCCACCCAGACCCCCTCCCCCAAGCAGCATTTTATTCAAACTACACACACACACAAACTTGACTAGCCATCTAAACAACATGACCATGCAGCTGCAAAGTAAAATAATAAGGAGAGCAGATATAGAGTCGTCTAATGTGGCTTAAAGGTGTGAATGGTGTTGATGGAAAGATCAGTTTATAGTTTGATTACCTGGACAATTGGACAGGGGCTTTGGGCTTTAAAAAAAAAAGTTACATTTACATGTCTTTTTTCTGGACTGAGTAAAGACAAAGGTTCACCTGCAGTGTTTTGGAGGTAAAAGTGAATTTGCATCAACTGCAAATCGGCAGACAGTCGATTAATCTAGTGAGTTTCATTTGCTTTTTCAAGGTACATAAACTTGTCATTATCTTAAAAACCACGGAACGTTTTTCATTATCCTATTTTTACTGCAGTCACAATAGAAGTATGCATTCTGGATTAAAAAAAAAAAAAAAAACTAACAAGAAAGACTATTTCTCAATTGTCCTTCTCCTAAATCAGTTTCCTCATTGTGAAACCACACAAAGGCTTGCAAGTTCAAAGCGACCATCTGTAAATCATAAAAAAAAAAAAAGTCAATAAATACCTCGATGCTCACTGGCGCGGACGTTAGAGGCTGTAGATATTCCGGATGGAGCAAGTGTCCGGTGTGCGCCGTCAACATCTTGATCAGCCGGATGGGAAGCCGCTTCGCTTGCCGTAGAGGGTCCAGAGGGGTCAGCAGTGAGACCGCGGCGCCGGGGCGAGACCTCTGAGACTCGGTGGTGTCGCTGAGTTCGATCCGCTCACTAAGTCGATCCGTAGCTGGTCCCGAAGGCTGATATTTCATTGGAGATAAAGCCGGTGCGTTCGGGAGGAGACGCGCGTGATGGTTTCCCCCCCCCCCCTCGCTCCCCCTCGACACCAGACCCCACGAGATATTTGGTATAAATCAAATCCAAGGAGGACAGAGAAAAAGACCCGAAAGGTCCCGGTGCGCTACTTAGTAGGAAGCATCTTCATGTATCCAACTTGAAATATAGATCCGTAAGGAAAAGAGAAACAAACACAAGTTAAAAAAATAAATAAATAAAAATAAAACATGCAGCACAGTTTTTTTTTTTTTTTTTCTCTATGGAAGCGTTAAAAGATCGTAGAATCCAAGGTTGGAGAAGACCTGGTCCAGTGCGATGCGCTCCGGTCGGACTTCTGCGGCTCTCTGCTCATGACCGGCGCACTTGGAGGCGCAGCAGCTGCGGTCTGCCCGCATCAGGGTGAGCCGGGCGGGGAGAGCGGGCCTGAGAGGCGGAGCCTAATCCGCCTGTGACAGAAGGAAATAACAAGAAAGTTGGAAAGGAAGGAATGTTTTTTTAACAACACATTTTTCAATGACATATATATATATATATATATATATATATATATATATATATATATATATTTTACACCCTCAGAAACAGAATTAAAAACTGTCTAAAAAGCAGTCAACATTGTTAAAATATTACTGGGTAAACTCAATTAAAAAAAAAAACCCGCTCAGGTTTGTTTTAATCATCAAAGTAAACATTGTGTCAAGTTTCTACTGTCATATTGTTTATCTTATTTCTTCTACTAGTATAAACTGAAACTTTTTTTTGTCCAATTAGAAAATTTAACAATTTCCAGTTAGCTCAACAGGCCACCCTATGTATACAGCATTTGCACAAACAAGAGGTCACTCAACTAAAACCTGTTGGACAACATGGAGCAGGCTAAGAGATCTTGATGGACGGACTGACAGTCTCATAAGCTGCTGTGTTTGGATTTCTACATTAGAATGTGACGCTAACGCAAAACTTACAAACTGTAAGCCCAGGTAAGAATGACCAATACATCAAAAACATGAAATGCACTTTAAAAACACGATGGACAACAGAACATGAAAATTATGGGTTTTTTTCAAAGACATGATTTCAACATTTGAACCCTCTGAATATAATAACAGGCAACAGTTTTCTGAGCCCTGTTTTCTTAGGAAACTATTCATTTCCCAAAGCCTTTTAAGGTAGCAGTTGGCAAATCTAATTACTAATATCCAGGTACGAGTTAATGACAACACCTGACTCCTGTTTTTCTGAATCACGGTGGCAGAAAAAGAAACTTGTACATCAGCATACATATTGCCTGCGCAGTTGGAGCACTGTAATCTGAGCAAGTGGCACAATATCAATGTTGAATAAAAGTGGCCCGAGAACAGAGCCTTGAGGTACCTCACAAGTGAATGCATCACTGGGATCCAGTAAAACCAAGACACAAGTTTCTGATGTAACGTTGGGACATATGTCATTCAAAACCTTCACCATTGCAGTGTTGGTGCTCTGGGATGGGCAAATACTTTTTTTTTTAGAAAGCATTAAAAAGATATGCTGCCTTTTCAGTACACTTACTCTTGGAGATTCAAGATTAGGCTTCTTCAAAGAGTTTTGAACAATCCAGTCTTAACGGCTCATGAAAAATGACATGCTGTGAAGAGAAAATGCTCGTCAGTTATGCTAAAAAAAGCATCTTACTACACCAAAGACTGCAGAACATCTTATTTTTGGGATTCACGGAAACTATATTTGCACATCATCATGGCTGAGTGTCCATCAAACTTCCTGTTGTGAAACCAAAAGTACCGCCAACGTCTTTCACGATCAAACTTTTTCAGAGTCAGAGAGGACGGAGAAAGCAGGGACTTTCACCGAGGCAGTTCTCAAACCTCTTATGAAACAGAAATTCTTCTTTGTGAGCGCAAACTGTGCAGAAGACACAGCAAGCTGTGGAAAACAAGTCACATGAGTCATCTTGCAGTGTTTTCAGCGAGCGGTTCGGGGCCTCGATGGGCAAACACTAATAAAGTTTACAAGGCCAGATGCTCGTATTTTATAACAAACGGTCGCAATAGCTGGTGTCACAACTCAGACGGTGAGATGTAGCCTCTGTTGTGTTTTTCTTCCCATCTGATTAAATTCCAAAACTTTTTTACCTCTTCTATGGGGGTAAAGTGTACAATTGTGCAAAGGTGTTGCTAAGAAAAAAAGCTACAACCAAACAGGGAAAGAAGTATAGCGGCTAGGAGAAAAAAGTCAACAAGAAGTTATATTTAAAGTTTGCCAGAAGCCATAGGTAGAGGTTCACAACCCCAGGGTTGACCAGCCGTTAAATTGTTTTCTCATTGCCACGCACCTGATTTGGATAAAAAGGCCATTAGCAGTCTTCTGTAGAACTTGACACCATGCGTAGGACATAATGCAATCATTTCTAATTGGGCGTGTTTGTGCAGGGACCCGTTTACAACACGCAGGTGGCTGGGATGGTTGGTTGAGATCAAAAACAGATTTCAATTCATGTGTCAGGATGACGCAGTCAAAACTTCAGGGCTAAATGAAATGGAAAAATCTATGGCAAGACTTGAAAGTCTATGTCCATACATACTGTACAGGAGTTACAGTTTTAACTCACGGCATAACACATAAGCCTGAAAGTATTTATATGAATATTCTGATTTATAGTAATTTTTTTATTTAGATGTTTTGACTTGAATCTGATAGAGAATATGGAGAGGAAGCTAAAGATTAAATGTGACGGTAAAAGTGTTGGATTATCTCCAATGCCAGGAAACATGCAAAACACTTATCACGGCTTAACTTCTGCTAATTAAGACTCCTGACACGGCAGAAAACACAAATAAAACCAGATATGTTTGTATTTTAATTGACACTCCTTATTGCTTTTGGAGAAATGTCTGTGTAATAACCCAGACAGCACACAATGTTAAATCAACATTGAAAAATAGTTAGAATCGTTGATTTTTGGTTGAATTCGACAAATGATGGTGGATCAACCATCAAACAACCATCCAATCAAACCGTTGAAACTGTGTCATTGAATCAATGTTTTGTGGTAAAATTTTAATAGTTGAAACACCAACATCGACTCCATTGTTTTTCAGCACTGGTCTTCAGGGCATATTGCCTTGCCAGTATTAGGCATGTCCATAATTAGGCACACATGATTTTAATTTAAAGGATGAAATAAAGGTTGATTCCTAACTGATTCAATGTAATATCAACACAAATATGCATATAAATCGACATACAGGTGATGGCTGAATCAACATTTATATAATGTCAGTTATGGTTGAAACCCTAACGTTGATTCAACATACAAGTCACCGACCACTTTCAATGTTGTTTCAATGTCGGCGTTCAACGTTGATTCAATGTTTCTGGCTGACATTGATTCAATGTTTCAATCATTCTGTGCTATCTGGGAATATATCCTAGCAGGAATGAACCTCTTGGTTCACTAAAAATGTATTTTAAATTAAAATCTTGCATGAATAATTTTGGGATGAACTATATTCCCAAAACATTTTCAATGTCTTATTTATGAAAATAAAATGTAAAAACCAGGGGCCGTTTCCTAATTTGTGTTTGTGCTTGGCGTTAAATCGAAATAAAATACTTTGAGATTTTTGTCTGTAGCTTAACAAAACGCAAAAAAAGCTTAAGGAATATGAAAACTTTTGCAAGACACTAAAAAAAATTGAAGTTCTATTTTCCACAAGCAAATATTATACTATTTTATTTTAGGTCTCTCTCTTCAAAATTGATTTAAACCGCAAAGAGTAAAAAAAAAAAAAAAATTATTTGAGCAACCAGAACAAGTCACAGACAACCCTAATTTTTAAAATTAATTTATGCCTTTTTTACCAGTAAAGAAAATGTGATAAAGACAGATCACCTCTATATTAATGGTTACATAAATCTGGAATGTTAATAACTTTATTGCATTACCGGCTGCTGACTGACTTCGCAATGAGCTAATTTTGCTAACCTAATTATACAATGAATTGGTTAAAGTACTTAAAAATTACGCCTGACAAGAACTATTAGCAGCAGCCCAAAATAGCCGCATTCTGCGGGGCTTTGATTCTTTCAGCCCTTCTGCAGCATCAATTGAGTGCGAAATCAGTCCTAATCCCTCATAACCTGTGGGCAAACGGCTGCATAATGCGAGTTAGCTGGCAAGACGTTGGTGCGCGGTTTTCCCTAATCTTCAAAAGCAATGACTTGTAAGCATAAAGCGAGGGGGAGATAAATAAATACTTATGTAAAAGCAGGATCTCTTTTTGAGATGATGCTTGTTATTAAGAGAACTGCCTTCCCCAGCTCACTGCCAGTCTTGTTAATGAGCTGAAATGAGCATTAGGTTGGTGGAAAATCCCCCCGAAAACAACATTAGGTTAGTGTAACTGGTGCCTTGACCTCTAGTCCCAAACAGCAGAGCGGCTACTTACAGCCATCCATCAATGTCGTCCGTGTGATAAGAGGCAGGCAGTGGGAGCTGCATCTAATCAGGAAACAAGGTCACAGTCTGCAGCGCCGAGGAGACGGTGGAGACAACGGCGACTGTCAAGAAAACAGGACTGCGATATGAGGAGTGAACAGGAAGTCCATAAACGATAACAAACAGGAAAAATGTGGACATGTATTACCAGGTCTGCAAGATCCAACGACGGAGACACTTAAATTAGATATATACGTAACTCAGGCAAGGCGTTAACCCTCATATGAGCCATCAGAGGAGACGGCCCTTTATATTGGTGAGCTGCTAAGTATGAGGTGTTTTGGGGAAACTGTAGTCTGTGATTTCATAAAAGAGCTACATTATCAAAATCTAGGAGGTAGAAGACCTATTTTATTTTATTGTTTTTGCATGAAATTTGTAATTTTGGAACTCCTGGAAACGGCACACAGAGGACAGGTGTGGATTCCCTCATAATGAAGGATTACAGCCGGAGAAAGGAAAAGAGGGGGAGTACAGGGAAAGCCAGGGAAGGTCAAACACAAAGAAAGACGTCACAATAAACAATGGAGCTCTTGTCTTTAACTTTTCACGACTTGCCTTGAAGTTGGTCATTAACAAGCACTTGCAAAGTGGTTGTGAGTGATCACTGCTTCCTGTTTGTTGCTCAATTTGAGACACATTTCCTTTCATT
Organism: Poecilia picta; assembly: GCA_033032245.1. Taxonomy (NCBI): domain Eukaryota; kingdom Metazoa; phylum Chordata; class Actinopteri; order Cyprinodontiformes; family Poeciliidae; genus Poecilia; species Poecilia picta. The sequence continues at coordinate 25,376,015 of CM065364.1, forward strand.
CCCTTATCGACACATGACGAAACAATAAAACGAAATTTAAGACGTGGTTCTGAACCACTCCCGCTGTGACAATATGTCACACCCAGATAGCACAGAATGATCGAAACAACATTGAATCAATGTCAGACAGAAACATTGAATCAATATTGAACGCCGACATTAAAACAACATTGAAAGTGGTCGGTGACTTGTATATTGAATCAACATTAGGGTTTCAACCATAACTGACATTATATCAATGTTGATTCAGCCATCATCTGATTGTGGATCTACATGCAGATTTGGGTTGATTTCATATTGAATGAAAGCTAAGGATTTATGTACATTTTTAGGTCTGATAGGTCTACATAACATACCACTAAAAGTTTCTTCACTGGTGTTAAACACTATATTATTGGGAGATCATGGGTAAACTGTGAACAAAAGGGTAAAAAGGACAACATGGGTTTGATATAACATTTTATTTAAGAAAAGAGGGACAGATCTTTAAGCATATTTGACTCATTTTTGACTGTCAGAACAACAGTCTATTGTCCACAGAAGAACAGAGTCCATGAGGTTAAGCTTTTTACTGTATGAAGTAGGAAAAGGTACAAGTTGTGGTAACTCCACAACCCCAAAGTGAATAATGAAGCCACTTCTTGACAGTTTCCTCAAGAGTCAGCTTTTGGTCAAACTGCAGAGCAACGGCTGAAAAACACAAAAATAAAAGTGAGGAAGGTGCTGGTTAGAAAGATGATAAACATTTGAAAAGTTCTGAAAGACATCAAAAGATTAAACAGTGTACTGGTTACAGGTCTGAGAACAAATACAAACTATATACGTAGTTCCCCATGTACACTCACTGTTAAGTTAATTTTTATCTTAATCTTTCATTAATATTTATCTTAATGTTTAAGTATACAACTACATTTACCTATCAAGCTGCAGTATAGTGTAGGATTTATGATGCTGCACTCACGTTAAAATGACCCAGGACACGCTGGAGGGACTATGTCTCTCAGCTGGCCTGGGACGCCTTGGGGTTCCTGGAGGAGCTGGAAGATGTGGCTGGGGAGAGGGAAGTCTGGGCCTCCCCTCTGAAGCTGCTGCCCCCGCGACCCGACCCCAGATAAGCGGAAGAAAATGGATGGATGGATGGATGGATGGATGGATGAAACTGTGTCATTGAATCAATATTGTTTTGTGGTCAAATGTTAATAGTTGAAACACCAACATCAAATCCATTGTTTTTTGCCACTGGTCTTCAGGGCATATTGCCTTGAAGACCAAGGCAATATGCCCTGGTCTTCAAGGACCAGGGCTATGTGTTGTGTCTCAACACATAGCCCCTATGTGTTGAGACACAAAGGGGCTATGTGTCTCAACCACATAGCCCCTATGCAGCAGGCTTGGTGCAACCTGTTTCTGAATTTAATTATTCAACCCCCAGCACTTTTGTGGTAAGTGTGGCCAATCTACTTTTATCTTAACCTATTTATTGTAAACCAACTGCATTGTGTTGTGCTTAAGTTGTAACTTGGCAGGGACATAAGCAGTGATGGCATAATTATGTTGAAAAACTAACTTTAAATCAGATTTTGATAATTCCTTCAAACCATAACTTAGTGACATTACTGCTTACATCATTTGGAAAGGAGCTAAGTCAGACTACATGTTACTTTTGAAACATGTAGTCTGCTACATTCCAACTGGTTAACTGCTAAATCAGGATGTCATATGATGCCGCTTTTTTAAGAAAGTGTAATGTAACTACTATGTCATGCTGATTAAACAAAGCTATAATGGTCATCACAGCATATGTCTGTTTGACTGATATAGCCATCAGTTTGAGCTACACCTATGGCGATCTGACAAATGCTGATCTGACCGAACAAGCTGTAGAGGAGACTGTCATATTTTCTAAACGCGTAGAATATCTAATTTCACAATTTTTGAGGAAGGCATTGGGAAATAATAAGGCCCTTGTTTAATTTCCATTCTGACGCAGGATACTAAAGTTGGGTTGTGCACTTTGTGAGGTCTCGGGCTGCTTGGTCCTGCTATAGTCAGGCGTTTACTGATGCTGGTATTTTAAAATTAACAGTAACGTTCACATTATAATAATTACCTTTCTTGATATCGAGCTAATTGTACAAATATGTTACGTTTCAGCTTGTTTCACCTTGCATATTATTACAATGCAGCATATTATTCTGAATCTCTTCATCTTTTTTATTTTTCCAGCTCTTATTTAAAGATTACAGCATTGAAGAAAGAAGACAATTGTAGGCAAACAGGTGCAGTTTGTGTACATTAGACTACAGCACTACAACACTCTTAAGATGTCAGCTTCTTCTCGGGCTAAAAGACATAGAGTTAACAAATTATTGAAAGAGACAGAGCAGCAAATCCTCACTGAGTACAAGTTAATTGATGCTAATCCAAGGAAAAAACAGAACAAATGTGTTGCAGCCTGTTGTCAGTGCAGGTTAGATGTATTACATTTTCAAGATATTTCAGACTTGCCACTAAACAGACCACTGTTTAGTGGCAAGTCTAGTGGCCACTGTTTGACCACAACAGATTAGTGATCTGAATGAAAATATTGACTCGCCAGGCGAGTCAGATGCACATTTTGAAAGTATAGCGGAGGATGAGCTTGACAGTGATGACCATAATGATTTGCTCAGGATAAGTTTAAAGTATTGGGCAACATCCTATTCAGTCTCTCTGGTTGCACTGTCATCTTTGCTGTCTATTTTCTCGATGTTTCACCATACCCTACCAAAAGATGGGAGAACATTGCTTGGAACACCCAGAAATGTGCCCATCACTAAAATTCAAGGGGGAGATTATCATCATTTTGGAATAGTCAAAGAGGTTGGCATGTTTGTGTATACCATCAACTATCACTACTATTAATATCCAGTTTAATATAGATGGCTTCTCTTTATTTAAAAGTTCTAAACTTCAGTTTTGGCCCATACTTGGATGTCTGACATGTAACAACACAAAGTCCCCATTTGTTGTTGGCATTTTTTGTGGTCTAAACAAGCCAGTGAGTGTTTTTGAGTACCTAGATCCGTTTGTCAAAGATCTTCCGAATGTATTGTCTAATGGCATTATTTATAATGCTAAGCAATTTAATGTAGAGATTTCTGCCTTTATTTGTGATGCGCCGACAAGAGCTTATATTAAACAAGTCAAAGGATTCAATGGCTATTCAGGTTGTAACAAATGCTTTCAGGAGGGTGTATGGATGAATAAAATGACATTTCCTGAAACAAAGCATAAACTTAGGACAGACTCCAGTTTCTCTGACATGGTTGATGAGGAACATCACATTGGGAAGAGCCCTTTATCTGGCTTAGTTAAGATGGTTTCTATGTTTCCACCAGATTACATGCATCTCTGTGGTCTCGGAGTTACAAGGAAAATGCTTCATATATGGTTAAAGGGGAAACATTTGGCAACAAAGGTGCTAGGATCTGGGGAAGGCTGGCTGGGGTATCTCTAGTTTTTCTCCATCAGGGGGCACCCAGGGACCTTTGGGAGGGCATGGACCTGCAGCAGTCCACCTACACACCTGTTGCCACTTATCCTTGTTTGGAGGAGTTTATCAGGACGGAGCCGCCGACACTCCTGTGGCAGAGTGTTAGCCTGTGATGGTAAAACCATTGATAGCTTCTCTCCGACCTACCTGTTCTCTAAGTAATCTCGTCCTGTGCTGCCTTTCCTAGGTATCCTCCTGCGAAGTCCTAAGCTCTTTGAAAATCAGCTCCTCGAGACCCCGCAGGTTGTACCCATTGGAGACCTCTATTTCTGAGACCAGCTCTCAGTCCTGCCTGTGGCTATTCCTCGGCCGGGTTCCCTCCCGGTTCTTCTCTGAGATCGACCCTCCACTCACCTGTCCGTTCCCTAGAGGGGCTCACATCCTCGTCTCAGCCGGCAGCCCCAGATCCTCACGGAACATTCTCCCCGAGCTCAGACTAAGCTCATAACAAGTAGGTTTTCTTGCCGGACTGAATTTTCCCACGACCATTGAACGCCCCCAATCTATCTCATTTACACCCAGAGACCCTGAATCATTAAGACGAGCACCAGCCCCGGATCATCTTGTATATTTTCTTGTTTTCACTGTATTTAATAAATCACCTTCACCTTTACCCATCTCCAGAGTGTGTTCTGCGCATGTGGGCTCAACAAATCAAGTGCAACATGACAGAACACTCTGGCCAACAACAAACCCCAGCAGACATGCTCCAAAGGACCTTTGAGGAACAACATTCCTTAATTCAAAACCACGATGCTGCCTTACAAGAACTAAATAAATGGCAGATCGAGGCTAACAACCGCTTCGAGGAAATACCAAGTTTTATGCAGTCGTCCCATCAGCAGGCTCCAGAACCTGATCCGGCTCCTGCCCCCAGTCCCAGTTCTGCAGGCGTAGTCCATTCCACGTTTTTGGAGTGTCGGCCATCTAACCCCGAAAGATTCTCAGGGGACGTGAGTAGGTTCAGGGGATTTATTTTTCAGTGCACTATACTATTTAATCACTCCCCGCACTGTTTCTCCCATGACGGCGCCAAGGTCTCATTCCCCGGGAACATCAGGGTGAAGTTGTGATGATCTTCTGCACACTGCACACAGCCTGAAGTGACTCAATTCCAATTTTTTCGACGTAATGCGACCTGTATCTGATCTTTTCATGGCAGTGTGAACAGCACAGGTCGGATTCTTTTTCGAATGTGACCCATATTCGATATGTATCCGATTCAAATGCGACCTAATGTCCAGATCGCATTCATCCGGACTGAACGTCACTGATTCTCAACAAATCTCATTATTCTGCATTCGGATACACGCAAGTGGGAAGAAAAACAACAACCATGACGGACAATATGATGATTAAGTTGTTAATATGTTGCTCCGGCCGGATAACAACTTCAAATATATAAGCTTATCTCCACCGTTACCCTCCATGTTTACTTCCCTTTTTATGGCAGTTGGCAGAACACCTAGAATGCTGACGCTATTGCGCCCTCTACTGCGCATGCGGGACACTTTCAGGTCGTTTGCCTGTTTACACTGCAGAACACATACCAGACTGTTCTGCTGAATCTTCTGATCTCTGGTAATCACCATGAAATGATTTCGTTTTTTACTTTTCCTGCAGCCAGTTCCACAATCATTATGGGCTTCAATTGGCTGGAGTGTCACAATCCCCACATCGACTGGTCTGAACGACACATAATTTCCTGGTAGTTAACTGTAACTTGTCTCGTCTCCACTCAGCTCTGCCGCCAGGTCCGTCACCAGATCTCTGTCATTCCGGTGGAGTATCATGATTTAGCCGCAGTCTTTAAAAGCACTCTCTCTTCCTCCGCACCGGCCCTACAATTGCACTATAGACCTGTTACCCGGAGCTCCCCTGCCTAACAGTCGCCTGTACAATATCTCAAAGACAGAGAGAGAGACCATGGAAAAATACATTAAGGAATCCCTTGATGCAGGAATAATCCGCACATCGTCTTCTCCGCTAGGGGCGGGTTTTTGCTTTGTGGAAAAAAAAGATGGATCTCTCAGACCATGCATTGATTACCGAGGTCTTAATGAAATAACTGTTAAAAATAAATATCCATTACCCCTTCTTTCATCTGCATTCGAGCCTGTTCAAGGAGCCACCATCTTCACTAAATTGGATTTAAGAAATGCTTATCACCTTCTACACATACAGGAGGGAGATGAGTGGAGATGAGCATTTAAAACCCCATGAGCCCATTTCGAGTATTTGGTCATGCCTTTTGGTCTATCAAACGCCCCAGCCTGTTTTCAAGCCCTAATAAATGATGTCCTAAGGGATTTTTTTAACATTTTCGTTTTTGTCTACCTTGACGACATTCTTATTTACTCTAAAAATCTACCAGAACACCAGAGACATGTCCGCCTCATCCTCCAGCGGTTACTGGAGAACCGGCTGTTCGTCAAAGCTGAGAAATGTGAGTTCCATCAACCATCAGTCACATTTCTTAGTTATGTCTTAGAAGGTGGGCAGGTCAGACCATCTGAGGATAAAGTCAAAGCTGTTCTGGAATGGCCGGTTCCTGAATCTAGGAAACAGCTCCAAAGGTTCCTCGGGTTCGCAAATTTCTTTAGGCGGTTTATCAGAAATTACAGTCAGACCGCCCTGCCTTTAACTGCTCTAACTTCACTTAAGACCACCTTCTCCTGGACTTCTGAAGCCGATGCCGCCTTTTCGAAACTAAAGTCCTTATTTGCTAACGCACCCATACTCATCCAACCTGACCCCACCAAGCAGTTTGTCCTAGAGGTGGATGCCTCAGACTCTGGTGTTGGAGCCGTTCTTTCACAGTTTTCTGACCCTGACCATAAGACTCATCCCTGTGCCTTTTACTCCCGCAGATTGTCTCCAGCCGAAAGAAATTATGATGTGGGAGACTGCGAGCTGCTCGCCATCAAACTGGCCCTTGAAGAGTGGAGACATTGGCTGGAGGGCTCATCACACCCGATTCTGGTTTGGACCGACCACAAAAATCTTGCCTATTTGAAAACTGCTAGGTGTCTTAAGGGCTTAAGTGCTTAACTGCAGCAACTCTTAACTGCTAATGGTCTCTCGCCATTTGAAATCTCATTAGGTTACCAACCTTAGTTGTTCCCTTCAGAGGAAAAGGCCATTGCAGTTACCTCAGTGCAACACCACATCCGCCGCTGCAGGGCCGTCTGGAAGATTGCGGTGTCCGCCCTAAATCGCACCCTGGAACAGAACCGCCGAGTTGCTGATCGTAGAAGGAAAACTGCACCTGTCTATACTCTCGGTCAACAGGTTTGGCTCTCAACCAAGGATATACTGCTGAAATCCATGTCTAATAAGCTGTCCCCGTTTCATTGGTCCAGACAAGGTCAAATCAGCGGTCCGTTTGCATCTACCCTCCTCACTCCGAGTTCACCCACCTTTCATGTGTCTCAGATCAAGCACGTTGTTTCGAGTTCCTTGTGCCCGCCACCAGAACCCCCTCCTCCCCCCCGAGAGTTTGAAGGGGCCCCATTTACGCCATCCGCCAGATTGTCGATTCCCGCAGGTGGGGCAGGGGTTGGCAATACTTAGTAGATTGGGAGGGTTATGGCCCTGAGCACCGTCAATGGGTCCCCGCCTCATACATTGTTGACCCATCCCTTATTTCCAGCTATTGTTCCTCTCTCCCTTCTGGGTCTGGTGGACCGCCAGATGGCGGTCATTGAGGGGGGGCGGGAGGGGGGTACAGTTAGGATCTGGGGAAGGCTGGCTGGGGCATCTCTAGTTTTTCTCCATCAGGGGGCACCCAGGGACCTTCGGGAGGGCATGGACCTGCAGCGGTCCACCTACACACCTGCTGCCACTTACCCTTGTTTGGAGGAGTTTATCAGGACGGAGCCACCGACACTCCTGTTCCAGAGTGTTAGCCTGTGATGGTAAAACCATTGATAGCTTCTCTCCGACCTACCTGTTCTCTAAGTAATCTCCTCCTGTGCTGCCTTTCCTAGGTATCCTCCTGCAAAGTCCTAAGCTCTTTGAAAATCAGCACCTCGAGACCCAGCGGGTTGTACCCATTGGAGACCCCCCCTGTGGTAAAGGGGGAACGGTATGTGATGCCTATATTTCACCCATCAAATACTGTTTCCCTTATGTTAAAATCACCCATAAGATACCGTTTTCCCTGTTTTACAGTGGGGAAACGATATCCGATGGCCATATTTCACCCATCAGATACCGTTTCCCCTGTTTTACAGTGGGGAAACGGTATCTGATGGCCATAAATCTCCCATCAGATACTGTTCCCCCTGTTTTTATGTGGGGGAATGGTATCTGATGGCCATATTTCACCCATCAGATACTGTTCTTCCTGTTTTAATGTGGGGGAATGGTATGTGATGCCCATATTTCACCCATCAAATACCGTTTCCCCTATGTTAAAATCACCCATCAAATACCGTTTCCCCTGTTTTACAGTGGGGAAACGATATCCGATGGCCATATTTCACCCATCAGATACCGTTTCCCCTGTTTTACAGTGGGGAAACAGTATCTGATGGCCATAAATCTCCCATCAGATACTGTTCCCCCTGTTTTTATGTGGGGGAATGGTATCTGATGGCCATATTTCACCCATCAGATACTGTTCTTCCTGTTTTAATGTGGGGGAATGGTATGTGATGCCCATATTTCACCCATCAAATACCGTTTCCCCTATGTTAAAATCACCCATCAAATACCGTTTCCCCTGTTTTACAGTGGGGAAACGATATCTGATGGTCATATTTCACCCATCAGATACCATTTCCCGTTTTAATGTGGGGGAATGGTATCTGATGGCCATAAATCACCCGGGTCAGCCAAAGTCAGTGACAACACTGGCAGCTCGCCCTGAAAACAGTGGCACTTGTGGCGCATAATGACACCTGCCACTGGAAGTGCTATTAGTAGGTGCGGTGTCATGATTTGCGCACGGCCCCGCTGAAGATCAAAAAAGTGTTATTTTCTTTTGAATGAGGGACAGATGTTTTTTATGACCCTGCTTAGAGGAAGTTCTACCTTGTTGAGAGGACCAGATTGTTTTACACCAACTGTTAAATCTTATTAAGTGGTCAAAAGGTCAAAGACATACACAGAGAAACTAGCTGTGTTCTAAATTATAGAGAACTACAAGCTAAGTTATTTTAATTCAACTTAGGGTATAATGTTTCAATAGAATTATCCTAGATAAAAGATTACGCTAATTGAACCATGGTTATAATTTTGAAGTGAATTTCCTTATTTGAAATACCATTAATTTTACCTAATATTGAACATATGGTTAAGTTTTTACAACTAGCTTTTTTTAAATTTATTTTCTTAACGATACGTTTTTTGTTTTTTACTGAAGTTTTCTTGAAGTTAGCTAGCAGCGAAAAATTATGTTTCTGGTTGAATTTTTCCAATTTTCTGTAAATTCAAGCTCTGGGTTTCTCTGGTAGATATTTTCTAGGGCTGACAAAATTTATCCCAAATTTCTTCCCATGTAAAAACCGATCCCTTGTCCTACGTTTAGCTTCGTGCAGAAGGTTTCTGGGCTCTTGAGAAACTATTTTCTGTAGGCATGGCCTCTGTTGAAGTTTACATTTTACCCTATCGCTAAAGTTTTGCCCGTGACGAGCATAAGGCAATTTTTATTTTTAATTTGTTGAAAAATTTTAAATCCATGTGTCATTTTCTTCTGTTTGACAATTAAACACCACTTTGTCTTCAACTATAATTGAAAAATGTAAGTTAACATACATGAGATTGTTGGTGCAATGAAGCAAAAATATAAAAACCTTCAAAGTCAAAATTATTAATTTGCACATCATCAATAAAGAGAAGTCACAAATATAATCTGAATAGAAAATGGACACAGTTATGATTTACAATACAGTAAATCCACCCATTAAAAAATCCTAATAGTAATAAATAAAGAAATTTATCCATGCCGTGAATTTTAATCACACTATCTTGCAAATATATCATTCAAAAATAATTGCAAAAGACGGAATATTTAAATACCACCCTGCTCTTCCTCATCCTTGGGATTTGTTTAATGATCATGTCGGCTCACTTGTCCTCTGTAGAAGGCATTTTGCCCACACATACACCACTCATACACACACCCACAGTTTGCATGTGTGGGTGGAACAATCCAGAGTGATCAGGCTGCTGTCCTACAATCAAAATGAACTGTGTGGCTCAGTGGAATTTTATCTGACATGGAATATGCGTTTTGACACTCTTTGGGATTTATTTTTTTTTTTTCCTTTTTCTCAGAGGATCTTACATCAACAAGCCACAGGTGTCGGCTGATGGCCAGTAAAAACGCTGCGTCAGCAAAGATTTTCTGTCCTAATTGAAATTTAAATCAAAACGGTTTAACCTTTTGTCAATGAAATGTCTGGACCACCCTTAATGCACCATGATTCATGCAGCTCCTCGTAAAAGTATTCCCACCACAAATGTCAATGCGTTGCACTTGGATCTTATGTGATGGATCTACGCAATGGAAAATGCAAATAAAATAAAAACCTGACAAGTGCGCAGGGTATTTGTATTTAGTCCCCACAATCCAATGCTGTATAGACCCACCTTTTGTCCAACAGATTCTCGTTTGGATCTGGACTTTGTCTAGGTCATTATGTAAATCGAATTTATCTTAAGCAGTCCATTATAGCTGTATATATTTAGTGTCATTGTACCCCAGTCTCAGATAGTTTGCAGCCTCTAATATTCACAATATTGTACAATAAAATAACAATTAAATCCTAAAGAAAATAGATTGAGGTTTCTGGTTCTAACTGGATTTTTATTTTTTTATTACTTTTTTTTCCAGGTTTAAGGGGTTTGAACACTTTTGTAGGTTCTGTATCTCTATCTGTCTAAACCAGCATCTCAGCCATTACCTTCCTGTGCAATTCTCATCTCTTTTCACTGCTCCATATCAGATTTCTTTAATTGACCTCAGGTAGAATTTCTACTGGGCCAATCAGCAAACAGAAGAAGGAATCGTGAGTGAAAATGTTCTGCACTACTTCTGAATTGTCTTTAGTTTTGGCAATAGCAGCAGAGGAAGTGAACAAAGCCTTTCAGTCCCTGTTAGCCACGCCTCAAAATATTTAACATTAGCAGCCATCTTGTTTGGCTCAGCGCTTCTCTTTTCGCGGAGGAGGATGTTGTTTATGGAGCAAACAAGATCCAGTAAGCTTCATAGTCTGGCGGATTATTTTCGTCATGAGCCAACGTTAGCGAATGGGTAACATTTAAAACTACAACAGGGTCCACGCCTGGAAGCAATTGTTTCTCAATAGCCGAGAAACCAGACTTTCCGTACAAAGTAAAGCATAAAATGAAGGTCTGGTTTTCTCTTGTGCTCATCAGATTTTGTCAGCCTTAGAAAATATCTACCACCAGTTTTTCCTCTGGGTTTACTAAAAACTCAGCTAGTCCGAAATGTCTATCCTTGTTATGAATGTATGTGTTCTGGCTTATAAATAAAATAATTTATTCACACAGACATTTGCTGATTTGTTGGAGAGAAAGCTGTTCTGAATAAGGAGAGTTTCTGTTTGTGCTGTTCTGATGTTTGGGCAACCAAACCGATTACACACACTTGTCCCTTGATGTTCTTTCCATCCTAAATATTAAAAGGACAAACTATATCTGTGACTAAGTACAACCACTCATCACAGTTTTACACCCATCATTTAAACTATGATGATAAAGCTAACAAAAGAGCTGCTTGTGTGATATGGCTTCCAGGAAGGACAGCAACGTATTATAAATGAACTTTTTTATATATATATAGCATTCACAGCTTTGGCTGTTTAGCAAAAAACTAATTTGATTAAAATCTGATGCTATATTAGCTCCACTAAAAAAAATGCAATGGCTTGTTTTTGAGTTTTGCTTGTGACTTTACAAAACCGTCTTAGGGGTTGGAACTCGAAGTGTTAATTTTTGCTACTTTTGAACCATGAAACCAGCTGGGTTAGATTGTTTTCATCGGAGCCAACTTCGCATTGAAATATTTGACATTCGCTCTTTTAAAGCGGCTGTTTGACATGCACTCCTAAGGCGATGTTAGTGATCTAGGGGACCTTTACTTGACGTTTTCAGGGAAATTGATTGTGACTGCGGAGCCCTGGAGGCGCTAAACAAACCTTCCCATTGCTCCCTTATGCCATGTAATCATTTACCATCGATCTCCCTTTGTGTTTGCAGCAGTTCTAAAATGGATGTCAAGCTTCTCACATTTCTCAGGGTATTTATCTTGTGATCTTATTCATTTGCACTAAACTGTTTCTACATGGATTAGAATGACCCAAGTAACATGGTGACCGATTGTTCCTGGACGTCTCTGAGCAGAAACAGCAATTAAGAATAAAGTCAGCCACTAACATTCACTTACATTTATTAAATTGATTCTTTCTTCGTGGTGGGGAGTGGATATTGATCAAACTGTTCTTTGCAGTGACGTTTTATAGTTCCATTAAGTTTTAATTTCTAAGCAGAAGGGAGTGAATTTAAACAGCAGCTTGGAAATTACAGATAGCCCTTCTGTAGTTTCCTTACTAAAAGAAACGGTGCGTTCGCTGACATTGTGGTGAATTACAACCTGTCAGTATTAAAGCATTCCTCCTGAAGTGGAAAGTTAGGTTTTTAAAAAGCATTCATTACATCTTGCACAAAAGGCACAACTACTGCTCTTGATTCTTTGTAAAACTAGCTGCTGCCAATAGTCGCTCAGGTTTTGAACAGGATTTACGTCTGGGGACTGACGTCCAGACATTGGACCGTGGAAGGAAGTTGATTTTGTGTCTGATGAACCGTTTCTGGGTTGATTTGCTCGTACGTTTGGGACCCAATGTAAACTCGCATCTGCAGCACAATTGATTATGTGAAAAGTAGTTTTGATCATCAATAGCACGTTTTCCACCGCTACCTTGTGTTATGTATAATAAATGCCGTCAGCAGTGCCACCTGGCATTTAATTACTACCACAACACATTTAATACACACTTTACAGGGTGGGGGAAAAAAAAGGGACACCATGTAACCGCTGGCTGCCTTCATAGTGTGGGATTTTTTTCTTTTACAGCTACAGATTGAAAAAAAATATAGCCATGTAATGTATAGAGCTTTGGAGCTGACGTCACAGCGTTTGACGTTTACGTCGCTTGGCGCCATGTTTGCAGACCAAAACAAACTATTCAGAACACCGGTGTTTTCATTGTATTACCGACCGCAGCAAAGTTGTTTTGCAAATTGGATACTGGATATTCGCGCTCCGCAGAGTAAGGAACGTTCAGCTCAAGGTTGATCCGATATACGAACGCTAATTTCGGCCAGCTGTTCTCTATCGATGCCTCCTGAAGCGCTAGGAGGTTCAGATAGGGACCGTCAATTTACTCCTGTAAATAAATGCCTTGTCTTGTGACCAACTAATACAAAAAAGTGGTAATTTATGCTATTGAACGAGGCACACTATCCTCTATAAAATGTTTAAGTCCTATTCAATATTTTAAATAATATTAAATGTTTTTTTTCAATAGCTTCCAAATCGTGTGCCATTAACTCAAAATCTGTGTGAAATTGTTCTACTAGACTGTATAAATGAGGCAACCTCATCTTTATTACATTTGAACCCTTTATATATATATATATATATATATATATATATATATATATATATATATATATATATATATATATATATATATATAATATATATTAGCTATTTCTTTAGTATTTTCTTTCAATAGCTTCTAGGTCATGTGACCTATTAACTCAAAATCTGTGAAATTATTCTACTAAACTATATAGATGAGGCATATTTTTATTCCATTTTGACCCTTTTTATTTTTAACCAAATTTATATTTAAAAAATATATATTTTTTAAAGTTTATAAAATATTACCTCAGATGATAAGAACATTTGTAACCTGTAATGTTCAATTACATAAAATTGTAGGACTGGATTTATTTCATTACATCTTTACTTACCTGAAATACGTTAAATACAACAAATATTAAAGTGTGATCTGTTTCATAAAATTTACTTGTCACCTTTACTGTTTAATAAAACATTAAATGTTTAAAGATGGGCTTTTACATCTGGTTTGTGTCATGATGTGGCGGTGGAAACAAACGCAGCAGGCAGTAGACTTACTTTATGTGGATGTTATTTTTAATAAACCAAACAAACTAAATCCAAAATCCAGGTAAAACAAGGAAATCCGAAACACAATGAAACAGGAGACAAGGGATAATGAAGGTAACGTGAAAATCTAAACCAGTGTTTCTCCACCCTGGTCCTCACCACCCCCCTGTCCAGCATGTTTTAGGTGCTTCCCTTCTGTCACACACCTGAATTGTATTTCTGGGTGATTAACAGGCTTCTGGATTACTTGATGATCATGCAATAATTTGAATCAGTTGTTCTGGAATAGAGGCACATCTAAAACAACTCAACAGTTAGACCACCGGACCCATGAGTTTGAGTATTCACATAAGAGTATGTGCTGGAAATCCTGCCATGATAAACACAAGCAAACACTACAGGAATGAGCTCAGACAAGATCAACTTTTCATCCGTTCATGCTGCCTGTTCTTCTGAGCTCGTACTATAGGTAAGTATATTGCTTTTTCTTTTTTGTAAGTCAAAGTTTCATCTGCTTTTTACCCAAAGCAGATGGGTTTCAATTCTCACCTCCTGTTGGACTCGTTACATTCCCGTCAAATTGCTCAGTAGTTCCGATCAAGATAGACAATGAGCGACGCAGTTGCAGGGAATTGCTAGCGGTCTGTGAGGCTCCAGCAACTTTAGCAAGTTATAATTGCTGCATGCATCATCCATCGGATCGGAACCGGTTTGTCTTAGCCTTTAAGGACTAAAGGAGCATTTGTAGCTTCAGATTGCTGGCTGCATAGATAGATGGATACAGAAGAACTGGTTGAACAAAAACAGATCCCAGCATTCAGAGTATGTCAAACCTGTGTGAAGCAAACCTATTGGCCGACGATCAGGATCCCTGTGACATCATAAAACCATGCCTGTTTTCTGTTGATAGTTAAATGGAAAAGTCCCTACTCCATGTCTTTATGGACCTTGCTTGTGCAGAAGCAGAAAGAGCCAATCCTCAAACACAGCCAATAGCATGAACTGTCCAAGATGATGTAATATCAACTTCTCTCAGCATTTTATCACGTTATCCCTTCCCCCCCCTCACAGAGAACCCCTATCCCGAGTCGTCGTCTCCACTCAGCCTCTCTAGACTAGTGGCAGCAGCAATAAGCAAATACCTGGTGAAACTGTGAATCTGCTGAGCTCATCATACCGACTTCTCAGTGCAACCCTCCCAGAACCATTAAAGGCTTAATTGATCAACACTATTGTGATGATGTGCTGAAGGCGAAGTAGAAGGTTCTTAAAGAGAAGAGGCATCAAATTGCAAAGTCAAATTTCTATTATGTCATGCTGGACATAATTTTTATAACAACTGAATGTAACATAGTTACTTGATTGTGCTATAAAATGATACTGCAAATTGATAATGCTTCAACTTTGAGAGTCTGACTGGAATCAAGCAAATGAGCCCAGAGGGGATCATCGTCATCCCCTCTGCACCAAACTAATGTGACTGGAATATTGAGAAGCAATGGAACTTAATATCTGCAGTTTTTTGCTGAGCTGGCGTCCTCTCACTGCATGACAGTGGGATTAACCGAGTCTCTGGTGGCAATCAGTTCTTCCATTTGTTTGTAGAAGCATTCTGCTTCTACAAACAAATGGCTGTGGCCACGGAAGTGATCAGAACGCATAAATTTAATGATTTGGTCCCTACTTTATTTAGGGAAGGCTTTTTCAAGGCTAACGGCAAATGTGGTCAACGTGGTCAGAAGTATTTAGAATAAAGTGGTAACTTTTCTTTCTTAAACTGTTAAAATATTACATGTACTGTAACATTATACAGTATCTGCCAAGTGCTACCTTTGTGGTTGTCTCTCAGTCTTTTAATAAAGAATACAGATTCTTGTGTTAAAAAGGAGAAGGAGGGAGACGCAGGAGTCAATTGCTCTGAACCTGGATCCCCATTAATCCTGAATCTGTCTATAAAATCAAAGAAAAAGCGTTTAGCTGTAACAGAGCCCTGGACCCGTGTCACACATCGATCCGCTCCATTCGATGAGTTACTTTGATAGAAAACCCCGCAGGTTGTTTTCAACGGGGAGTGGAAGGAAGACGACAAAGGAACAGGGGATAGAAGAGAGGAAAAAGACGACTCTTTGCTCCACCCCCCCAAATAAACTTTGTCTTTATTTAGCCTAACCCGCAGCACAAACATCATTCGTAAATGTCAGAAACAAATCCACGCTCCATTTAGAAACCCAAACGTGAGCCGGGGCCAAAACACAGGGGCCGCATAATCACCGGTCAGCAGCGGCGACAAGCTCAGCCCCGAAAAACACGCCGCTACAGACGAGAGATGCATTACAGGCTCGTCCCACGTCTGTCATCGCTCAGCAAACGCCGCCGCGCCGCCCACTGCGCTGCCCCCCCTCAAGACATGGCAACCACGCAGACAGGGCCTGTCATAACACCTGACTTGTGGTTTAACACACTGTGGCAACACTGGGAGCTGGTAAATGAGATTGCTTTCTTTATTTGTATTTCTGTCGTTGGGAATAAATCACAACCAGCGGCGTGCACGCGGGTATATGAATGATGTGGAGCCAAAAAAAAAAAAAATTAAAAATGAGAAGGAAAAAAATCCAACTGCCTTGCAGTTACGCATCAATTTCTCAACAGGATAAGCGCTTTAATTTCATATTCTGTTGGACTCGGAGCCTGTCCCCACAGGCGCAGGTGTCCGGTTTCGAGATTCGTGACAGTCGCAGGATGCTGAGTCGGGGCAATGGCGACCATATTGCGCCCGTCAGAAGGGGGGAGGTGAGAAACAGAGCTGCTGTCGAACCTCCTTGTCGAGCTTTGATGCTACAAAAGGGCGGAAGAGCTCAATTAAAAGGCCATTATTGCATAAGTAAATCAGCGGCCATCAGCCTCGACACTTCAAAGTCGATGATCTTTACCCGGCAGCGAACTGCGCTCAACTTTCGCCGAATAGTGTGGCATGTTACCATGACAAATAAAAAAAAAAAAAATTAAGATGCTCATCTAACAGGTCGTCTATTTTTTTTTCTAATATTTCCCATAATTTCAGGATAACTGCCGTTTTTGAGCCTTTTAAACCAATTATTGCCATAAAATGTTAGCCATTCATGACTTGGATGAACTTTTTTCAACTTTGATCATCCTACGCATACATCTTTAATATATAGCAAAATCAGAAGCTGAGGACTTTTGCTGTTTGTGAGTCTCACACAAGTCATCAAGTGGAAAGAGACGTAGATGTGCGATAGTCGTCTAAACGGTTAATTGTAGCTTCTGCTAGGTTTTTGTGCATTTAGCAGTTAATTTCCGATCATTTTTGAAGTATTTAGCTTGTTTAGTATTAGCTTTCACTTTATACTTGTTTAGCGGTTTAATGTGAGCACAGCTAAGATTCCTCTTTAGCGAATCAGCATTTAGTGAACCTAACTTTTTGGCTAGCTTTGTCCACCACTTGCAATTACTACTGCCAATTTTAGTGCAAGCATCTTCATTATCATCATGGCGGCAACATTAAGAAATGTCTAGCAGAAAAATGCATTTCATATGGCAACCATGGTGGCCACAAAAAGTATTCATCTGTGTTAAGTATTGACAAATTTTAGTGCAAAAATACATTTTCCTTTTTGGCCATGCTGAATTTTTCAGTGGCTAACGATTTTTTATTTTTCCAAAAAAAAAAAAAAAAAAACTAGCCCATGGGAACATCTGTGCCAAGTTCACGTGAAAGATCTTGATAAAATATTCAATTATCTGCTGCACTCGAAGACGATGAGCAATGATTTCAAATTAAAGCGACGCTTTGTCTTCATGTGGCGTTCAGGGATTACCGCAAGTTTAATTGATGACTAATTCAAATGATCGCATCACGCCTCATCCTGTTCCTGATGAGCAGAATCTAAAACCCCCTCCAGACCCCCAGGCCCCCCTCACTCTTCCTTTCGTTAGTGATGACAAAGTACTCTATTTAGGAAGTTAGATTGAAATGTCTGGGGTCTAATTTATCTCTGCAGGATGAATACATGAATGAGAAGTAGTGCCATTTTTCACACCACACACACACACACACACACACACACACACACACACACACACACACACACACACACACACACACCACCCCACCACAGGATGGAATATTGTTACCGCTGGCCCAGAAAGTTGCAGAGAGAACCGTTTTTCACCTGAACAAGCATTACGGTGTCATGTTGAGGCATTATTCACAGTGTGCTGAGCGGTCTGACAACGCCCGTGAAATATTTTCCGCGCTGACCTCGGATTTCTGCAAGTAGGACAGTTTCCCCCCTTCGTCACCCCCCTCCCCCCCCCCCCCCCCCCCCCCCCCCATCCCCAAACCCCAACCCTCCAACCAGAGTTGAGTGCCGCCGAGCTTTCAGGAAGGTGAAATAATGGCGTGATTTTCCGCAGCGTCATAAATACAGATTAAGGCCCCCCCGATATCTGTGAGGTATCGCTCGTCTCCCCCCTGCGTTCTGGCTCCCCACTCGCTGTCTGTTGTTCATATCCATACAGGATGTTGACTCAGTTATTTTCCTCCTCGGTGTCACTTGGCTTGCTGGCAGAGGCCATGATGACTGCTGCTCAAAGACACATCTGGGAAGAAATGTGCCATTCTGGAGGCGTCTCGCAGAAGGATGTAGAAAAGGAAGGAAATGGTTTTCCCAATATCACCCCGTCAGTCCCCATAATGTCACGCCCGTAAATAAGGAAACATTGAAATGTGAGCGACTGTTTTCAGAAGTCAGCCTTAGATATTGAAGCGAGTTCACCTGCAGGTAAAAACACTGAACTCTTCACTCCACAGAAGCAGCTCTCGTGGTTAAACATGGCGGTGGCAGTAGAGCTGGGCGATATGGACTTACAGTTTTATTGCGATATTTTGCAGAACTATTGCGATAACATTAAAAGTGATACCTAGAAAAAAATCATAAATGGTTAACTGTATGACTGTGTGTCACAGCCATCGTAGTCCCACTAAAACAAAGGCTGCTCTTGAAAAAGATTCCCACTTGCAATACACCTAAAAAACCTTTTTTGAAAGATGAAATTAGTCTTTTAATTTCAGCTACTTTTATTAATCGTTTCTGTCAGAAGTCATTATCTGGTTCATTTTTGGGTGTAAAAAGCAGTTTGTGTGTGTGTGTGTGTTTGAACTGTATTCTGGATGCCTATAAATGATTTTTCTCCAAAAATCCTTCTTGGTACGAATGATTTCTAGAGGGAATTTTAAACGCCCACACTGCTTGCCTTTACTTAAAAACATTTCTTTGGAGGGTCATTGCCCAACTTCTCTAGCTTGAGGTCGACAACAACCAGCAGAAGAAATCTTTTTAGAGAGAAAAAAGCAACATGTTGCTGGCAAAAGGTCTGACACATCTGGCAAGAAACACTTAAGACTCTAAGGTGTTATTTTGTGGGTAAAAGTGCAAGTTCTCTCCTCACTTCCTGCCACATACTGCTGTAAATTACTCGCAGCGCGGCCGCAGCCAACCAGCCGCAGCCAGCCAGCACGGGTTTTAGCGGTGTCTCGCGTATCCATGTACGTTTGTGTAATACATGTGGGTGGCGCGGGCGAGAGGGAAACGGCGGATTGTCACGAGGATAACGCGGCCAGCACTTTGCTCCGCCGTCGGGGGGCCATGATGAACAGCTTTCAGAACCAGGGAGAGCGTATATTATATCACCTGTACGGTGTATACACCTCCGAGACCATAACTCTCCTCCTTTACCAGAGGAAACCTGAAGTATGGCATTGTATATTTCCCCGCTTGACATATTTACGAGTCCTCCCTGTTGTATAAACTCTGATTGGTATTTCAAAGCAGCTTGTCAGGCCGAGTGCGGAGTGCTGCCAGCTGCCTCGGCTACCTCAGCAAACAGAGGGAGCTTTTTAGAGCAAAGTAAAACCAAGTGAGAGTTATTGCCTTTGCAAAGTTGAGTGCCTATTACAAAAATCTCTCTGGTGGCTGTAAATTTATTGTGTTTGTGCTCTCCGCTGTAAAAATCAAAACCACAGCCTGGACGCAGTTGCTCATTCGACTGAAGAAAGAAAATGGATGCATTCTTACAGGAAAGGACAAATTGGGGTTTTTTTTAAGGAGCGGCACTACTTTAAAAAGGAATACATGTTTTCTAAACTAGAATGTGTTTTTAACTAAATACAGCCAAGCTGATCATCAGATAAGATTTTTTTTTTAATTTGAGGTTGTTATTGTTGTCTGTCAACTTATTTTTAAAGGGGAAGTTTTATGTATTTTCCAGGCACATGGTGGCCTTTAAAAGAACAAACAAGTAGCTATGTTAACTTCAGTTGTTATAAAAATGCTATATATATATCACACATAACCAAAGGAACTTGATGTTGTAATTTAGCGCCTTGAAATCGGGCCTCTGTTCTTTAAAAATCTCCTGCTCTTTCTGAAGCTCCGCCTTCAGGAAGTCATCACAACTTTGCCCCTCTATTAACCCTTTAACGTAATTTTCACCAGCGTTTCACCGACAAGTAGCTCGTATAAAGCATGCTACCTACACTGAAGTTCAACAGTGTAGATGCCTCTGTTAAGAGATGCCAGGTCTTTATTACGTAATAAACAAGACCATGACCAAGCTCCTTAAGACTAGCCAGCAGCATTTTTTGTATTTCCTTTATTTAACCAGTTAAACCCCATTGAGATCCAGATGTCATTTTCAAGGGGGACCTGGGCAGAAGTCTGCAATACACAGCAACCTGGTTATAAAACAAAATTGATTAATACATATACACACGTATAAAACAGTATAAAACAATTTAAAAACAGTGACATTGTTTAAAAGAATCTTGTTGCCTGTTTTTAAGAATCGCTCGAATTAAGTCCAGTGATATCAGTTCTGACATCTTTAGTTCTGACTGGAGCTGATTCCAGGCTGAAGGAGCATCACACTGAAAGCTTGCTTTCCTTTTTCAGTTCGGCAACGTGGAATATGCAAAAGAAAAATGTTGTCGGAGCGTCAAGAATGGGAATTAATAGATCTACGTAAGAGAGATTAAATATGCTGGAGCCAAACCGAGTAGAGATTTATAAATCAGGATCATCAGGTGATTGTTTCTCCGTACGCTTAAAGGAGGCCATTCAGCTTTTGCATACAGTTCACAATGATGTGTGAGACTCTGCTACCGGTTACAAACCTTAAAGCGCAATGATACACAGTATTTGATTGAAGGCATTTGGTCGAAGCATTCATATATAACATCTCCATAATCCAGGAGTGGCAGGAATGTTGCAGCTACCAATTTGCTTCTAGCTTTAAGAGAACAACAAGAACCATTTTGGTAATAAAACACAATCTTCATTTTCAGTGTTCGTAGCAAATTTGCTATACGATTTTTAAAAGAGAGCTCTTTATCTAAAATAAAGCCAAGATATTTATAATTACTGATTAACTCAATTTGTGTCCCTACAGCAGTGGTAAGCAATGGAAGGATCTCTGATAGTTTCATACAGTGAGAAAAACCCATTGCCTTTGTCTTATCCACATTCAAAACCAACTTCAGAGTTTGTAAGCAGGTCTGAACTACATTAAAAGCAGACTGCAAATACTGAATTACCTGTACAAGTGATGAATAACAACAGTAAATCACTAAATCATCTGCATAAAAATGATAAAAAGCATTTGACAGATTTTCACACAAGTTGTTTATATAAATAGAGAATAAAAATGGGCCAAGATCTGAGCCCTGTGGGACACCATTTAAAACCGTACTATTAGAAGAAGTAAAGCCAGTCAACTGAACTCTCTGGGTTCTGTTCGACAGGTAATCAGCTACCCACATGGTAGCTTGATGTGAGAGCCCAATCCTGTGTAAAATATCAATCAAAAGTGTGTGATTTACTGTGTCAAATGCTTTTGATAAATCAATAAACAGAGAAACACAATGCTTTTTGTTATCAAGAGCCTGAATAAGATAATTAATAACCTTTAAAGTGGCAGTAACAGTACTGAGTTTTTTCCTAAAACCAGACTGGACATTTTGTAAAACACAATTGGAATCTAAAAAAATCTTCAATTGATCTGCAACTAATTTTTCAAAAAATGTTGCTAGGATACATAGTTTAGAAATTTGTCTGTAATTATTTACCTGTGACTTTTCTCCACTCTTGAATAGAGGCAAAACAAATGCTGATTTCCAGACATCAGGAATTTGATTAGAGATTAAATTTAGATTAGAAATATGAGACAATGGCTCTGCTATAAACTCTGCAGCTAATTTTAGAAAAAAAGGATCCAGGTTATCTGGTCCTGCCGATTTTTTGGTGTCTATATTCTTCAATTCTCTAAGAACCTCAGCTGAACAAATAGGGGAAAAATTAAAAGTGGTGAAGTTACAATCATTATTCAAAAACAGCTCATCAGTATTTGCATTTGGGTCGGATGAATTTAAATAATCAAATAGAGAGCCAACAGAAATAAAATGCTCATTAAAACAATTTAAAATTGTTAATTTATCAGACACAATTTTACTTTTATTCTGAACAAAATTTGGGATGTCACTCAGTAGCGCCTGCTCAGTAGCTGATTTCACTGTTTTCCAAAATTTCTTTGGATCATTTAAATTTCTTGTCATCTCGGCAAGGAAATTCCTAATTAATAAGGTACTAATTCCTCAATTTCCTATAATAAAGCCAGCGCTCTTCAGTTTTATTTGTCCTTGCCCTAGCCCAAGCTGAATCTCTTTGTTTAAGCAGATCCCTAATATCAGGGGAAAACCATGGGTTATTTCGCCCCTTTACATACAGGAGCATGTTTATTTATTAGTCTTAAAAACTCTTCATGAAAATACTGCCAGGCAAGGTCAACATTATCAAAAAGAGAGACCCTATTCCAGTTAAAATGTAGCTAGTCATGAGCAAAAGCTTGCTCATTTAGGCATTTTAAATCTCTTTTGATCAAAATACGTGGCTTAGGTTTTGGTAACTTGAGATTTCTGACTGTACCTACAGCACAATGATCACTAAGGTCATTTGCAAAAACTCCTATCCCCGTATATTTATGCGGAGCATTTGTCATAATTAAATCTAGGAGTGATGATTTTAGAGGGCATTTGTTGTTAAGTCGAGTGGGGTAATTAATTAACTGGGTGATATTTAAAGAATCACAGACAGTTTTTAAGTTATCTGAAGATGCTGTCAACCAGTCTAGATTTAAATCTCCTAGCAAAACAAATTCATTTTTATTTAGATCAACTAGATAATCAGACAAATTAGGGAGTGGATCAGAGACAGCAGAGGGTGGTCGATAACACCCTATAACTGATGCTGAGCCTTAGTGAATTCAGTTTTCAAAGCTAGTAACTCAAATTGTTTTGGAATGGATACAGAAGATAAGTGTAACATGGAAGTTGTTCTTTACATAGATGGCGACACCGGCACCTTTCCTAAGGCGATCACAACGAAAAACATAACCTTCTAAGGAAATATCTTTATTTGTAATGGAATTATTTAGCATGTTTCAGTCAAAACTAAGATGTCCGTATTAGTAGATTCAATCCAGATTTTAACCAGGTCTATCTTAGGCAATAAACTGCGAGTGTTAATATGTATTACACCAAGACCTGCTCTGGTTTTGAATTCTTCCAGTGTGTCAATCTTGCTAATAATTGGAGCTGGGTTAGGTTGCACATTACCTGCTACTAAAAGTAAAAGTAGAATGAGTCTTTTCCATTGACCATTTACATTTTATACTACTCCAATTTTCCTTGCCTGAGCAAGATGTAAAAGAGAAGATTCATTTAACACAAAACAGCTCCTTAAAACAGACAAGCACATTAAATGAACTAAGTTATTTACTGGCTTTTGGTTAACGTGGTGCCAGTTTATAATAAAATCTGAAGTAGTCCAAATTGTCTGTTCTAGGGTCATGGGCCTAGAGTAAGTCCTGAACGAGTCAAATCCTCTGAAGACTTTGGCACATTTTCAAAGGTGTAAACACCTAAGAACAATATCAGAAGGAGTCTCATTATACTGACTTATCTGACCAAAAGTCATGCCCTCTCTTCACTTTTCTTGGAATTCAGGAAAGTGTTGACAATGTAGTAAGCTGAGACATTGTCTAGCAGCCACAGATGATAAGTAACATCTACAGACAATAGCTAGCAGGCAAAGGTAGTAGCTAGCATGTTGAGATGGTGGTTCGCAGGTAGAGAAGAATAGTAGCTTACAGGGAGAGACAGTAGTGGCTTTCAGGCAAAGATGGTAGCTAGCAGGCAGAAGTAGAGGCTTGCAGGCAGAGAATGGAAGTCAACATGCAGAGATGGTGGTTGCTAGCAGGCCGAGTTGATGGCTCGCAGGCAGAGACAATGGTAGCTAGCAGCCAGAGACAATGATGGCTAGCATTCGGAAACGATGGTGGCTTCCACCTCCTTGTACTGGCTGTGGTGGTTGTAATCAGCCTGACTACCAAGGAGCCTGTGGGCAACTTCAGCGTCCAGCCGGCTGGACTAACCTCTCCGTGCGTCTCAACGAACTGGAAGGCCTTGACCAGGTGCAGCGTCCCGACAAAGACGCTGCAAAGACCTGGTGGAACTGTGCATCATCTGAACTCTTTACAGGAGCTACTTCTCAGTAAAATGCAGGTAAACAAGTTGTTAAAGGGTTAAGAGAGGAACCATGTTGTGATGACTTCCTGAAAGAGCAGGAGCTTCTTAAAGAGACCCAATTTCAAGGTGTTAAATTACAAAGCCAAATTTCTTCTAAGGCATATTAGTTATATAGCATTTGTCTGACAACTGAAGGTAACATGCTAACTTGATTTTGTAATAAAATGAGATACCATGTGGCTGAAAAACACATAATATGCTGAATATTAAAGATGCAGTATCTATTTTCTACAGTGAAAAAAACCCCCAAAATTTTCGGATTGTTCCTTAGAAATAACTTAAAATCCTATCCTTCTGGGTGTGCTGTGGTGGCACAGGGGTTAAGCACAACTCGCATATGGAGGCCTTAGTCCTCAAAGCAGCAGTTGCAGGTTTGATTCCCGGCCTTGGCGACCTTTGCTGCATGTCTTCCCCCTTCTCTCATTACCCACTTTCCTGTCAATTAACTATTAAAAAAGGCCACTAGAGCCAAAAAAAAAAATAATAAATCATAACCTTCTAAAACCTGAACACGGTCCAGAAATCCAGACATGACTGTCAGCCCAGAGCAAAATGTAAATAACTACAATCACCAAATGAAGTTTAAATTATGTTGTCACCCAGAGTAACACAGAGGAGTATTATTTTGACACTCTGCCCCTTTGAGGGGAAACCGACCGTTTTGATGTGTGATCCACCACGGCTCGCATCGGCTTGGCAGATTTTATCAGCGAACACGACAGGCGAGCAGAGCGAAGACTAAATAAAAATGGGGTGAATGATAAAAATGTCGAGGATTATCTTCACTTTGTGTGGAGCTGTGATGTCGTATCAAAACGGATTTGGCGGGAACGATTTTGATTTTGGCAGCAGAAGAGACGATGGGGGGAGGACAGGGGGGTGAGACACAAAAAGAGAGGATTGTGCCATTCGTGTTTCTGAACAGATTTTGCATATGCAACGATTGAAATTGTCCCACTCCCGACAAAAAAAATATTGTATTCAGAGATAGAAAACATTCACGATGCTTCACTTGATTTAGTTTGTATTTCATGAAAGATAAGAGACAAAAGACTGATTGTAGACAAGTTTTTAAAAAAAATGTATTAAAAGTCTGTCTTGGTTTTGAACCCTAAGCTTGTTCATTTAAATTCTACCAAAATTAAAAATAGAGGGGGAAAAAAAATCAAAGCCACTGCTTATCCAAAGAGGGCACCAATTGTTCCTGACTGCTCCATCCAGGGATCTAACCTGCTTTTATATTCCAGAGCTGCTGCCGTCTTCCTGGTACAGAGACAAATGAGGATGTTGCCTCTGGCACTTTGGCCCCATGCGGAGATGGTGCTTCACTCGCATCGTTTTGGGGTTTTTAATGGTCCCCAGTCATCAACATGTGGCAGGAGGAAGCTGGAATCGAACCTGCAACCTTCTGATCACAAGATGACTACTCTATCCACAGAGCCACAGTATTGATACAAGAATGGTGAGAATTAAGGAGATTATAAAATTTTTGACACAGTTAGATAAAGATAAGAATAAGATAAAAACTTTTTTGTCATATTGCATGCACAAGGTGAATACAAAATGAAATTTCGTTGCGTACAGCTCAGGACAGTATTTTGAGCTTCCAAAAGAAATACAGTATAAAAATATGTTTATAAATATAAAAAAATATAGAGTGAAGGAATGACAGTAAAAGAGTACTTTGTTCTGTACATGAGGCAGATATAATGTGGAGACCAGATTATTTAAATGCAATACGGTTGGGAGTTCAGCATCTAATGGCAAGTGGAAAAAAGCTGTTTCGGAACCTGGATGTCCTGCACCGGATGCTTCGGAACCTCTTTCCAGAGGGCAGCAGGGAGAACCATCCATGGTGTGGGTGTGAAGGGTCTCTGACGATGTTTCGGCCTCGGGACACGCAGCGCCGGGATGAAAGGTCTTGAACGGAGGGAAGGGTGGCCCCGATGATCCTCTCTGCTGTCCGCACCACTCTCCTCACGTTCTTCCAGTCGGAGACGCTACAACCTCCACACCACACAGAGAGGCAGCTGGTCAAAATGCTCTCTATGGTGCTTCTGTAGAGCGTCTTGAGGATGGGTGGGGGCAAGTGTGCTCTTCTCATCCTCCGCAGGAAATACAGACGTTTCTGTGCCTTCTTGACCAGAGACGCGGTGTTCACAGTCCAGGAGAGGTCGTTAGTGATGTGCATCCCCAGAAATTTGGTGCTGCTGACCACCTCCACAGCCGAACTGTTTATGAGCAGTGGAGCGTGGCTGGGCCGATTTTTCCTGAAGTCGACGATCATCTCCTTAGTCTTGTCGACATTCAGGATCAGGCTGTTCTCTCTGCACCAGACTACTAGCTGCTCCACCTCCTCTCTGTAGTCCAGGTCGTTATCATCAGTTATGAGGCCCACCACCGTTGTGTCATCCGCAAACTTCACGATGTGATTGGTGGTGAACCTTGGGACGCAGTCGTGTGTCATCAGAGTGAACAGCAGAGGACTCAGGACGCAGCCCTGAGGGGAACCTGTGCTGAGGTTGATGACATCGGAAGTGTATTGTCCAATCCGGACTGACTGTGATCTGTCGGTGAGGAAGTCTAATAGCCAGTTGCGCAGACGGTTACTGAATCCCAGGTGTTCCAGTTTTTCTGCCAGATGCTGTGGGATGATTGTGTTGAACGCTGAGCTGAAGTCCAGGAACAACATCCGCACATGACTATTCTTCTTTTCCAGGTGAGCCAGGCTCAGGTGAAGGGTGGAGGAGATAGCATCCTCAGAAGAGCGGTTACGGCGGTAGGCAAACTGGTACGGGTCGAATGTGGGGGGAGTCTGGAGACGATATGTTCTTTTACTAGTCTTTCAAAGCACTTCATCATAATGGGAGTCAGTGCCACAGGCCGGTAATCATTGAAAGAGGTAACTTGAGGTTTCTTTGGCACCGGAATGATGGAGGCAGTTTTTAGACAGGCTGGCACTGTGGCTTGGTATAGTGAAGTGTTAAAAATGTCTGTGAGGACACCAGCCAGCTGACCTGCGCATTCCCTGAACACCCGCCCAGGTATGTTGTCAGGGCCTGGGGCCTTGCGTGGGTTGACTCTTTTCAGAGTCTTTAACACCTCGGCCGTGTCCAGGCAGAGTGGCTCCTCTTCCTGGTGGGGGACAGTTTTCTTTGCCGGAGTGCTGTTCAGTGACTCAAATCTTCCAAAGAAGTTATTGAGTCCTAAGTTCTAATAGTTAACAGGACTGACAATATCCTGCAGTTTGTACAACAACAGCTGTGTTGGCCCGATGGAGGACGCCACGTTTCAAGCGATAGCTTGGATGTTTTTAAGTGGGTTTTTGTAATGAACACATTACAAAAATGTGTTCATTACATTCATTACATGTGTAGATATAATAGTCGACACCTGCAGGAGGTAGCAGTTTTATGAAAAGTCGCAGTGCTGAAAACAAGAGAATTTACCTGCCAGTTTCAAACTAAAACCCCAAAGTTTCACCACAGTTTAAGCTAACATTTTATTTTACACTCGCATGTGAAAATGGATCAAAACCGATGCGCAATTACACAACCATACATCTTTGAAAAGCAAAAGTGGACCTATCTGCACAACCAACAAGAATGCAGCACGGGGTTTCTGGATGGTAATTTAGCAACAAAACACTTTCTTTTCCAGCAGCCATTGTACAGCCCATAAGGCGGTAAAAACAGCAGACCAAAAGTGCTGGAGATACGTGTAGATTGCTAGGCAGCAGACTGGGCTTTGTTGCAGTTGCTAGGTGATAAGTTAATTTGTGATGTGACATTCAGGAGGCCTGTGAAACGTCTCAGAAAACATGAACTTACTTGGGTGTTTTCTTTTATTATTATTACTTGGGCTGTTTTTCAAGCAGCAGAAATCCAAACGGAAGTACAAGAAACATGCAAATTATGAATTTTGCATAATACATCTTACCTCAGTAACACCTGGAAAATGTATCCAAAGTCGGGAGGGGTTGCTATGAAGTTATTAGCAAATCATTAAAGGCTTGTACTGGTGTTGTTTTGTTGCTGCACTTCCTTCCATTGCTTCACAATCTTTTGACCTTTCACCCCACCACTCAACACTAAACGGTCCTTTCCCACTGCCTCCATCCATCCATCATAGTCATAAAGTCTGACAGCGAGGATTAGATCTGCCAGCTCTCTTGTGTGTGTGTGCGTGTGTGTGTAGCAGCAGCTGCTGTGAAACGACCCCCCCCACACACACACACTATTTTGTCCAATGTGAGGCCTGAGGCGAGCAGGAGGGTTTCAGGTAGTGTGTGCCAATGTGTGTCAGTGTGTCACTCCGAAGCTCGTCATCTCTTCTCGACTGCATCCGGACTATGAGAGGATTATCGTTGTCATCACCTGAGAGGAACGCGGCTCGTTTCGTCGTGTTTCGCCGCTTTGATCTTTGAAGTTTGGCAGAAGTGCGCGCACACACACACACACACACACACACACACACACACACACACACACACACACACACACACGGTAGCTTTAGCGGCGCACCGAAGGTAAAGCATTAAAAATAAAACAGAGCAGCTCGCTGACGCACCGAGGGGGGAAGTATTGCTGAATACCGAAAGAGTTGTTCTTTGTTTTCGATGTCGATGAGAGGAAGGCGTGAGTGTTTAGTCACGTCTTTGTCTCCACCGGGTGAAACGAGGCGAGCGCTATTATTTTTGTTTACACCGGTTGTGGAACCATCTGGAATAAAAAAGAAAAAAAAAATGAGAGAGAGAGATAGAGAGAGAGATAGAGAGCTTTTTGTTTTCCCTGAAGATCGTGTCTCACATCGGCGGCAAACATTTAGCCGAAACTCTCTCAGGTGTTTAACGTTAAGCAGATGGACGATTAAGCGATGACCAAACAGGATGCACATGTTCAAAGGGAAGAAAGGCATCAAATAATGTCAGGAAAACTATCATTTCACTTTGTTTATTTGTGTTTTTAACAAAAGAACAGAATTGATTAATCCCAGCATGAGATGATAGAAATGCCTCGGCAGCAGGCCAGTCACTTACAGTCATGTGCTTTGAGTTTTTCCAAACAAATTGAGTAGGTTAACACCAACTTAAGAAAGGTAATTAAAAATGTTTGGTTAAATGGTATGAAAGCATGTCTAATTGTCCCAGAGCTGCTGAAGAAATATATTTATAGGCATTTCCTAATTGTTTCAAGAACTATAGTAAATTTACAACGTGAAACGCAACTATGAGTAAAAATTGTGTGCGAAGAGCAACCACAAGAAAGTGTGAAAGCCACGATTTCAAACATCCTTGCTGAAAATAACTTAAAACAAACTACTAAAGTTCAGTTTTTGCAGATGTTTCTTACGTAAATGTAACTTTTTCGCAAAAAAATCCACCTATTCCAAAATGCCTTTGTAGCACAACTAATATATTTAAATGAAAATATAGCTGGACAAGCTGAACTATGGAGGCGCAAAACTACTCGACACCATTGGCTAGCATTTCCAAAGCAGCCAATCAAGGAGCTCCATTTATTTTCATTGGCTCTGATTGGCTGTTCCCCTGAAGAGCAGTAATAAGTTAAACTGAAGATGTTGGCTTCTGCACTATTGCCAAGTCAGTTTTCACTGTGCTTATCAGTGCATATTATGGTATCTTTGTCATTTTAACTATTGAAATAGACAATCAGAAGTTCTTTTAGTTTTTGTGTGGCCTAACTACCATATAGTTGTTTTGCTTTCCATTTTAAGTTGCTACTCTAAATCGCAATTTGTTGGCTGAGGAAAAAAACAGGTTTTTAATCTCAACTTAGGAAAGCGTTTTCTTAAATCCATCTAAACAAGAGTTGAATTTGCATATAAATTATAGGTACAGACTCCAAAGGTCATCGGTGTTCTTCTGGACCGGGCCTTCCTCCTCCAAAAGCTTTGTACTCTTTACCGTCGTCCCCTTTGCTCTTTTGAGTCGGTCCGTCTCTTTCCTCGCGCTGCCCTGCCTGCTGTCCAGGCAGCACATTGATAAACAAAGCCCAGGCAGCAAACTGCTTTTGAATGGCTGCATCCTGCTGGCAGGATCTGAGTGGGCTGTTTATAGAGGAGCCTGTCAGCTGTTACACTGGGAGAAGAGGCCTTTGATGCCTTCCCCGCTCTGCTCTTCTGTTTCTCTCTTTGATGGAGCTCTGTGAAGTGTTTGTTAGCGACAGGAGGCGATGTATCGACACACACACAAACGAGAGGAGCAGAGTTGAATGAACACGCATGGGGACCCTACAGACACGTTTATTTCAGGGCACACCTGCACTATTTCAGTGATTTTATTTTATTTTTTTCCCCTTCAGGAACTTTTTTTTTGTCCCCACCTAAGTGAGCATCACTATTTGAGTGCTTCAAATGTGAATTATGAATCTATTCTGTGGATCTAAAGCCGCTCAACAATCAGAATAAGTTTAATTGAAGTTGTTAGCCTGCCTCTAGCATCTGCTGTTGCCCAGAAGGAGGAAACTACCAACACTTCCTCACTTAGATTTATGGCCCGAGTCCAACATGAAATTCAGGCTGGATCGGGAATCATTTGCTTGATGGTCGGGTTTGGGGTTCTGTGGCACGTTTAACAAACCGGCAATACATCCAGCACAGAGAAAACCAAACAAAAGTGAACAATATAAAGTTGTGTCAATCTGCTTATTGCAGTCTAAATAGAGGAGTTTGTAGCTCCTCTGTTTAGTGCTGCATGAAGCCGCGCCCTCTTCCGCTCCTATCAATCACACATCCCAGATGATTTGCACTCGATTCATCCTGCGGTCACTTCAAGAGACCAAATGGAGCTGGAAGTTGGGGAAAAGTTATTCTGCTTACTCAAATTATGCTCTCAAAACAAAAAGTAATAAAGTCTTGAAACGTACTTTGGGCTCAGTTTTATAATTAAAGTTAAATCAGGCAGGTCGGGCTCCGACTCCATGTGTACGGGCTCAGGCCAGGTTGGAATGTTTTGGCCCAACCTAAACTGCTCTGGACAGAGGAGTCCAGAAATATATATTTATATATTTTGCATCTTTTTGAGCTGAAGAGACCTGAGAAACAACTAATGAGCTGAATAAACATGGCAATTCTCTAATGACCTCCTAATAAATCTGCTTAATTCTAAATCTCGATGAGATGCTTCAGTATTTAAAATCAATAAGGTGAATTAGTTGGAAGCACGGAAACAAACAGACCCTTCAGGGTAAAAAATATCTTAAGACCATTTCATTTCAATGCCCAAGAGGCTTTATTTCTTGCTTTTTAAAATCCTGGATCTTTCCTATAGCAGGTGGAAACGGAGGGAAAGCCTGACACGAGGTAGAAGAACGGGAGTTTTTAAAGTTTTATCACGCCGCAGGAAGCAACACTTTCTCACATCAGAGGTCAATATTGTTCTGTCAGCAACTCCGTTGGTCTGATTTGACACATTAAAGGCAAGCTGCTGGCGCCAATCGCTGAGGTCAGCCGGCCGTTTTAACAAAACCAAGAACACATGACGGCTCACCGTGCTGCCATATGTTCTCACGTCTGGGAGAGTTCAGAACTTCAGCTCTCCTCATAAAAACACTAATGGGAACAACACAGACAGCGCTAGAAAACACAGAGACCAAGTGTTTTCATCATCTCATTTTTAATCAGCGCACAGGTGACACATCTGTGCGCTGAAATGTCATCTTTACACAGGAGGTTTTTTTTTTTTTTTTTTTACTCCAGGTTTAGGATGAAGTTGGTGTTTATGTTTGAAGTAAACAGAGTTATCAAAAGATACTGCTGACATGACCGGACCAACCGGTGAGCGTGCCATCGTTTTCATTTCAGATTTTGACACCACAGTGAAGCATAAAACAAAAAAGGTTTGCCGCGTAAACGTACAGAGTTGATAACACCAAATCAGTTTGTTTCTATCCATAGTTAGCGTAGCCTCCATCAATGGTGGGGAAAAGGTTCTTATGGAACAATAAGTTTTTTTTCCCACCACTAGCACAGCGTACAGGACTTTGATCAACAGCACTAAGGCCCGCCTCTTGGCTCTGCTTGGTTGCTTTTGACCGGGAGCGGTGCATTTTTGGACTTTTTCACAGATTGTCTCATATTACTAGTAGGATTTACAAATCTTGATAGGCGACAGTTTGAACGGATATGGAGAAACATTTTTCGTGAAAGTTACATAATGAATTTAAAGAAAAACTCTCCATCTCCAGATGATTTTCCACAAATCCATATTTCACTTTAAATACATGCAGTGCATCTGTATCTTCTTCATTTGAAAAAAAAAACTTCTGTGCCAACATTTTAATCATTCGAGATTCAAAAGAGAAAAAAAAAAGAGAGAGATCTCGTCTCTGTAGCTGCAGTTAAAAACCTGCATGTGCATGTTTTTTTGGAAACACAGACTGTGCTGCTTTCCCACGTGGATTTATGACACTTTGGAAGTGAACTTTTCACCCAGAGACAAGCACAGCGCCGCTCGGTTGCTCCTAGAATAGCCGTTTCATCTGACAGATGAGCACGATGCAAGCTCCTGGTTTTCATTACAAAAGTAAAGTCTGACTCAAATCCGAACACACTCAACTTTTGCCCCTCTAATAAATTTTTTGTCACAGCAAATTCAAACCAGCGACAGGTTTCTGCTTCTACGTGTTGAAGGAGCGTCATCTGGATGTTTATCTTCACTGGAGCTGCCGAGTGTTATTGCACTTCAAAAACACAAAAGCAATGAAATCCACATTTTGTCAAGACAAATTATAAATACTGAAGGCAGAATGAGCTGGAGCTTTTACATGGAGCAGCTACAGTGGCTCTCTAAACCTCTGAGAAGAACAGGTTTGTAAGGAAAATGGGGGGGGGGGGGGGGGAATTAGACCGTTGTAGATCATTTAAAACTTTTTCCATATGCAATGTGACATTTATCCTGTACAATTCAACGGAACGCAAACGAATTTAGAAAAGCTGTCTAAAATCAATCAGCTTGTGTGGTCATTACTGCTTCACAACGCAGTGAGTCTCATTTGTCAGACTAACCCTTAAGCAGATCTTTTTTAAGCACATTTTTGTTTTAATTTTTTTATTAATTGTCTTTGACACAGTATTAGTTTATAGGCATGAAGTTTTTTCCCCCCATACCACCTTCCCTCAAACATAACCTTCATTATCTCAAAGGTAAAATTGTTTTGCAACCAGAGAGTAAAATGCAAATAAAGATAAGAATACAATTTTAAGAAATGCAAAAACAAAAAAATCAAAACAAAGCCAAAACAGCATTCATGATGCAACCAGGGTGCTAACGGAAACCAGAAGACACTATTTGGGGCCATCACATCGAATTATTAAGGAAGCTGACCCAAATGGCAACAGAACAAAAGAGGCTGTCTAATTGAGTGCAGAGGGATGGAATTAATAATGCAGGTAAAAAAAAAAAGACATATAGGAACTTAAAGGAAAACCATGAGACCAACTCAGGAGAGGAAATCAGAAAAACTATCAACTAGCCGACTGAGAGCTTAATACTGTGCAGGTGTGATTGGTGACACGGACACCAGGTGAGGACAATCAGCAGAATGAACGGCAGCCGAGTGGGGAGCGATGCTCGGCATCTGAGGAGATTAGATAAATGCCAACACAGACACATGGAACAACTACAAGTCCAAGCAAACACTTGGAAGAAAAAAAAAGTAGGAAGAAAGTACAGAAGGAGTCAAAAACACAGAACTCCACCTTCCGGAAGTCATGTGATGACTTCAGAGCTTGATCATTGTCTAAAAGGAGCTTGTATGATGAGTTCAGCAGGTGTTTGCTAATTGCTGCTGGCTAGTCTGAAGGAGCTTAATTGTTGTCTTGTGGTTTTTTTACAGGATAAAAACCTGGCATTTTTTTAACATTGGCCTCTACACTGTTGAAATTCACTGCAACTATCATGTTTTT
This sequence comes from Poecilia picta, assembly GCA_033032245.1. Lineage (NCBI taxonomy): Eukaryota > Metazoa > Chordata > Actinopteri > Cyprinodontiformes > Poeciliidae > Poecilia > Poecilia picta. The sequence continues at coordinate 25,410,308 of CM065364.1, forward strand.
TTAACAGTTGGTACAAATCTCTATAATTCTCTACATGCTTATGCCAACAATTTGTCAATACTCATCAGGCTTGGAATTAAAAACCATCATGAGGAGGAGGAGGATGAGAGGGAGGAAGAGTTCAGGCTAGCTCATGAGGACGGAGCTGTGCTCAACAAAACCTCGACGCGTTGTGATGAGAGCGCCGCTCAACACCTGACAGACGATTTACTCCAGATTAAAGAACAACCCGCACAGTGTTGTCTCACCTTGTTTATCCCCCTAAGCGAACCACTGATGCCATTCATGCCCCTGAAACGCTACGCCGCTCTGATTTTCTCCTACAGTTTCCTTTTTTTTCCCTCCCCCCACCTCCTTTGTTTCTCTTTTCTTCTTCTCCTCTTTTCCAACCCAAACCATTCTGGGATCACAGAGGGTTCTCTTCAATTTTTCTTTACGCTCGGATTAAGTGTGACAGATTGGCAAAGGGAGCACATGACAGGAGTTCAGATGGCCGACAGGAATAAGATCAGACATGTGACATGATATTAAGAGGTCACAAGAGCTGACGCGCACACATTTTATTTTACAGACAGACCCTTTCTGTCCACACACACTGATTTTAACCATATGATCCACAGCCACACCATCAAAGAGCACGTTCAGTGTTTATCACGGTTCTATCGCAATAAAAAGAACCACGGTGGCTTGTTAGCACCATGGTAAATAGAAAAACAGGAGTAGATCTAAAAAAAAAATGAAATTATGAGATGAATTTCAGAAATTTTAAAGAAAAAACAGACTTCTTCGAGTTAGAAAAAAGAATTACAAAATTTGCAAGAATTCCAAACTTTGGAAATGAAATTTTCTAGAAAAAAAACTAGAAGATTTCTCAGTATGAAAGTTGAAAAGTTTGAACATTTTTGTAACACAAAAACATTTCCAAAAATCGAGATGTTTCGACTTTAATAGCTTAAAAAAATTCCCTGTTTTTTCCTGTGCAATATGTGAAAGTAATATCAAAATGTTTTCTCTCAAATTTTCTACTTTTGGAGCACAAAAATGTCCTAATTTTTTTCCTATAAAATATGTCAAATGAATTGCAAAATTTCGTATTTTTTGTAAGTTTTTTCAATTCAAATCCAATTCAATTTCAAATTCAAAAGCTGGTGCTTTATTGATACAAAACAGAAATGAAATGATTTCTAAACTAACTTGTGTGGGAAATCTCTTAGATTAATCCAAAAGGTCCTGAGATTTCTCTCAAAAAGTTAAACTTTTGAGGCTCAGAAGTTCTCTAGAAAAAATGTAGAAATTTCTTAAATTAATCTCAAAATTTTTGAGTTTTCTCTTGTTCAGCTTTTGGTGTTACACTTTCTCAAAAATTTCTGAAATTAATCTAAAAAAAGTTACAATTTCTGAGTTTTTTGGTAAAAATGTACTCTTTTTTTTTTTTCCATCTACTATGGCCCCACTGTGCTGTCGTAAAGACTGTCCGCAGTGAGAATTTGAAAGCGAAGGTTTGACACTCGCCTGAGCTTGATTAGATTTGGGTGACGTTCTTTCACGCAACTCAAATCCAATAGCGACATCTGCTCCGCCAAATGCATCGACTCCTGTGAACTCGCCGACAGGAAGAGGGAAGTATCGTTTGACTCGGCTCTCTTTCCGTTTGGTCAAACAAGAGGCATTTTAATGCGTTCAAGGCTGTTGTGACCGCTCCTCCAAAGATTCATAAGGCATAAGAGCTGTGAACACATGTAACTAAGGGGAATTAATATCATATAATACGACCCAAAGGAGGAAAAAAAGAGGATGGGAAACAGAAAGGAGTTGATGTGCAGGGGATTTTCCTTCATGTTCGCCACGCGGCTTTAACTCTTACAAGACATGGTGTTAATGGGGAAACCCTGTGTTCTTCAAAAATCAACAAGTGAGATGAGAAACCAAAATAATAATAAGAATAATAAATAATTTAACAGCTTCATAAAAAGCTGTTTCTTCAAATCATTCAATCCTTAAATAATAATAAAAAAAAGAGTAAAGGGTAAAGAAAAGGGATTAGTTGCTGTGTTTGGCACATGAATGGGGAGTAAAATGGCCCACGGCCTTCATGTTAGAAACACCGTCACCGGCTGAAAAACATTCAGCTCTGTGGTGATTATGTGCAGGCCTCAAGCGGGCGGGTAGACATGTTTGTGCACAGGCAGTAAAAACGATCAGGAGGAGACAAGAGAGTGTAAAACACATGATTGATATCTTAACCAGAATTACAGGGAACACGATGCACCTCTGCAGGATGTAGGCACGGAGCTCCAGCTTCGAAACCGCTAAAGTGCTCTGTGATGCTGTTGCTTTGGCTTTGGCTTAAAGAATGATGAGGCACCAGAGCAAGAGCCGGAGCTATCCTATTAGGCGCAGGCTGTTGCTGTGCACCGACGGTCAGCTGGCTGAAAAGAAATCTACACGTTTTCTTCACTTGCAAGGAGGAGAAATTCAACTTTTTGGAATTACTTCCTGTTACGGAAACAATGAACGGTTGTATGGAACTGCTGGAGCGCCATTAGTTACTTCCATTAAAGGGGCAGTGTTAATTAAAGACAATATTTTTTTAGCATTAGGTCATGTTATGTTGTTCCCTCATCAAAAAAATCTCTGGAGTGTTGCTTTAATTCTTTCATGCATGTTTGAGAAATCCTTTAATCTCCTGTCAGCTGTGCAAAATGCTTTGGGGTACCTGGCTCCGCCTATAAGGACGAGGCCCCTCCCCTGTCACTTCCCCAAGCAGCTCCTTCAGACTAGCCAGCAGCAATTAGCAAACAACTGGAGGAACTGTGAATCTGATTAGCTCATATGTGTGGAGCGTTGGTAAAAAACGTGGTAAAGGGTTAATAGAGGAGCCATGTTGTGATGACTTCCTGAAGGCGGAGCTTCAGAATGTGCAGGAGTTTCTTTAAGAGACAGAAACCCAATTTCAAGGCGTTAAATTACAAAGTCAACATTTTTCCTAAGTAATGTTTTACATATAACAACTGAAGGTAACATAGTCACTTGATTGTGCTATGAAATTCTATGTGCCTGAAAAATACATAACACTGCCCCTTTGAAGGCCCTATATATCATATTAAGAGCTAGAAAACATCAAAAATTAGTATGAAATATAAATAAACCTCAATATAAATTGTTTCTCATGAAAATGTACTTCTCTGAAACAAGTTTGTTCCACTAAAAACAGGAAGCACTTCCACTTATGGGTCATGACCTTGTGTTGTGGCAGTTTATCAGGCCTGTCTTCAAGTCGTAGATGGAAAACAGATTTTCTTGATTAAAAAAAATAATAATTTCCCTGGAATATGTAGACTGCATGTGTGGCCACTTAGTGGCAACACCAGAGAAGGATATGGTTCACACTTTCAATATAAACATGATTACATCATGGGTGTCTGTGGTGTTACATACCGATGCCAGAGAAAGTGATACATAAGACACTATTCATCAACTTTCACCCGTGTTTTCAGCTGCCTTGAGCCAACGTTTCTTTTTCACTTTTTTTCCCTTTATAAGATTTTTTTTACAGTATAAGGAGTCTCTGCATAATATAACCAAACAGGAAATTAGCAAAGAGAGACATGCAGCAAAGGCCCAGAGGTCAGGAATCAAACTTTGGGCAGTTTCACTGAGGTTCATAACGAGCAACTGGAGTGATTTAAGAAAAGAAAAATGCAAAAAAATTAAAAGATTATATGTGAACTTTCACAGAAGTTTGGATACACCTGTTAGCATTCAGCTGTAATGCAGCCAACTGAAGGCTAGCTACCCATTTAGGCTAACAAGCTATTGTGTGCTTGTTAGCCTTTAGTTTGTCTATACATTGCAAAAAGGTTGAGAGTCGTTTTTGGACACATACAGAGATGCTTTTTTGTTTTAAATTAATAAGATCGTGTTGAAAAAACATTCGATTAAAACAACAGTTTGATCTTAGAAGGATACATTCAGAGTGAACTTTGACCACCTAATGAACTCCATTACAGAAAAATAGAAAGAAATATCTTTGGTCAGATAAGGTCAGCTTGTTCCACTGTTCCTCTGTGACGAATTCTGATTTCCATCATACTGAAGTGACTTTCCAGTGATAATCAAATAAAACGACTAATCCAAGCAGACAATAGCTGTTATGTTTCCTCTGCAGTGCTATCCTCTCTCTGGGCATCGGTTGCCTCTTTCTAAACAAATGAAATGTCCTCTGGCAGTTTCTATTGAAATTTGAAATCTCACATAAAAAAAGAAAAAAATCAGCTGAAAACTTTTGGATGTGTCGCCCCTTTGTCTACAGTGATTTAGGTGATGGATTGAGTTACTCAATACCACATATGCAGTATATATAGGTCTTAAAGGTGTGTAAATAACATCTTCTGGGACTTTGACTCCATTGTGAAGCAATATCTGCAGCTAAAGATTTGCTGACACGTCTTACATGTCAACTTGAATTGAGCGTTCTCCGTTTTCCTCGCATGGACTTCTCATTTTTGGCCCCTGGATAACATTTCTACTGGTTTTAGTTCGGAACGTCTCTGTGGCTGTTCCAAAACATTAACTTCATGCTCCACGGACGGGATGCACAGTTTCCTCCAAAGACTCAGTCCGCTGGCAGATGTCAGGACAATTCTTTGGTAAAATTCAGAATCCAAAAGCTTCAGCACAAGCATCGCTCACCGATATCAGGCAAGAGTGGGACAAACCGAGGCGTTTCCATGGAATAGGCGGGGAGATTTTATTTTGGAGGGTGTTTAGTTTCAAACATAATGTTTCATTTAAGCACCAAATTTAACTGAATCTGTTGAAAAAGTGATGAGGTTCTTTATCCGAATGAATGGCTTTCATTTAATCTGAATAGATAATCATTAACAATACTGCATTGAGCAAAGAACTTGATGGTAGCTTGGAAGTTATAGCGTGTTCTTTTTAAAAATATTTTCAAAGAGTGGGCATCATTGTTGCTCTTCTGTTGACTTTAGCGGTGTTTTTTTTTTGTCCATCAATCTCTTTATTGAACTTTTGAACGTAGCACAGAAAAAAAAAAAGAAATGTATTACCTTACAATCTTCCCCTTATATGCTGAAGACACCGGTGTGACATTTAAGCACAGTGGTACACCAGAGGAAGCAGAGGAAAAACAATTTTAAAAATAAAAAAGATGCAAAAAAACCCACCACCTCAAAAAACCTAAATAAAAATAAATAAATGTTTTTATTGCAATTGCAAAAACATGCAGTAAAGACAGGATTTAGTTCTGAGTACAAAGCCAGACATCCTGCCTCATCTATGTTTCTCTTTGACGAATCCTTACAAATGACAATAAAGTTTCACAGCACAGTGTGTGTTTGTAAAGTACATTTTGCTTTGTTAGACGAGGCTGTTTTGAAAGAATTGGTCTTTAGCATTAGCATTACAGGAGCCAAATTATGCCAAGTGATGGTGGACAAAAATTATGTCACATTGTTGCAGCTTCTTTAATAAAATACCAGATGAAGTGTTTTTTTTATCATTTCTTTTTTAAATTTGTTTTCATGGAGTAACAGCTTGTTGCTTCAGGCAGCATTTCACTTCTTGGTTACAAGGCAAACAAAATGTGGTGTTTGGAAGTTTCCAGCCTCATAAAGATGGCAGACACTAAAGGAGCGTCACCAGGGTTTCAGATGTGAGGGTTTGTGATGTTATTGGTGGATAAATGTCGAATAAAATAAGTCACGAGGTTTTCAAAAATGAAAATTCATCAGAAACGGCAGCAAATCAGATGTACCTAAGTTTAGCAAGCTATATCAAATGAAACTTGTTTTTTGTGCTTTTTTAGCGCAGATTGACAGTCAATGATTTCACAACAGATTGTTTTATGTACTGCTGTTTTGTGGAGCCAAACGTTGCACCAATTCGCTTCTTCCACCAATTGTCCACTTGGATTATATTTATTTTTTTATGTTGTATCTGAAAAGAACAAGAAGATAAAATTGATGACAGTTTGTCAAGCTTGTATAGACTTGAGCATGTAGCCACATTTTTGTTCAATTTTGATATGAATATTCAGCAAAATTTTAAACTCTTGCAAAAATTAGCATCATTTTTGTCAGACGTTGAAGTTACGCATAGCTGTCAAAAAAACAAGATGTAGTCAGATGTAGAAATGTTTCAGCTTTGTGTCTTCAGTACGGGACCAGTGGATGAGAGTGTCCCACCCTGAAGTTGTAGAACTTTTCTCTGTCCATCATTTTGAAAAAATGTTACCCATCATGTAAAACATCATTTTACATGATGGATAAAATGATGGACATTTTAATTTTTTTAAATGGAAATAATTGCATTTCATTTTTGTTGGGTTTAATTAATAGTCAACAAGTTGAACGGAGAATCCACATCGTACAGATACGTGTAACTCGTACTTAAATTATGATCATGGACATGGATTACCCATTTGAGCATAATCAAATTGATCAGGCTCTTGATATTGATCTTTGAGAACAAGAAAACAAACTGATTTTAGAATAAATTTGCAATGTAGAAAAAGGCAGCAAAAGTGGAGAGGTGTGAATACTTTCCGGTGGCCCTATTTTTTTGGACATTCAGTATAAAACTCCTCTCACATTCAATCAAAACTTGTTTTGGATTTTGAGTAACTTCGTCAATTTCAAGTATTGTGGTGGTGCAAAGAAAAATGTCAAACCCACCTATTCTGAAGAAAACATAATTCGAAGAAGAATTATTTCAACTCTGACAGCCAGTCACTTCAAACATCAGCTCCAGACTGTCACCATCAATCCCCTCTGTTCTGTCTCAGTTTCTTCACCTCTTTTGCTTTTTTTTTTCTTCTTCCTTTTCCTCCCTGTGGCTCACGGTTTTCTGACAAGACGTTACCGGATCCAGAGTCTCTAAACTGTACCTGACAGGGTGTCGCTCGGAGCAACATGGCTAATCTTACAGCAGCACTCAGGAGCCAGACAAGAGGCGGTGGTGAAAATAATGAAATCTCACGTCTTCGCTGTTTGACATTAAAGATGACATCTTACTTATTTCCCCTCTCCTTTTATCACTTCTCCACATCTCTCCGTATTAAGTTGCTGCGGGGGGTTCCTCGTCCCGGCGCTGGCCTCCGCACACAAAGTCAGCGGCAGATGTTTCCTGAAAATCGGGCCGAGGAGGCGAAACAAAGAGAGACAGGCGTGCAGTGCTGTACAAGAAATCTGCCAGAACACCAGTCTGAGTTCATCGCTCAAAGCTTTTAGCACGACTCAAGCAATATGGGCGCTCGGCTAATCTTTGAGAATGATGAGGAGGGACAGGAAGCAGAAGAACAGGAGCGGAGAGGCCTTTTGTGCCTTGAAAGCCTCTTTCATGGTAAACCTCTGTCATCAACGCTCTTCAGATCTATTTTATCCTCCTTGTCACTCTTAAATCCCCATCTAGGAGTTTTGATCAGTGACCTTTGAAGTACACGCTGAGCACAAGAAAGAGAAACCCCTCTGTCAGTAGCTACATGTCATTATATTTCGCTGTTGGAGGTTCCTGTAGTGTAATTAATTCCCAGCGTTGTTCATGTGAGCTGGAAAGTAATGCCGTGCAACTTGGAGACAGAAGGCGAGGTGAACGATGCCGTCAGCGTCTCACCACGGCGTGTCTGGGCCGGCTTATCTAGCCGTCTGTCAGAGGCCACTGAACGGTGATTGTTTGGCTGATTTGAGCCAGATGATCCTCATTGTCACACCCTAAACTGAGTCCTCACATGAACATTGCTGGAGGGGAAAAAAGGAGCTATTTAGAGGCCGTGGCCTGTCTCTCAACTTGGGAAGGGCTGCAAATACTGATGGGAGGAGAAAATGTCAAGCAGGATGGGCCCGAGAAAGGCATTCATTACAGATGAGTCTGACATAACTCTTGGTGTAGCTATGAACACTTGGAGAAAACGCCTCACAAAGGTTAAGGGGAATCAGAATCTCCTCTACTCTAAATCGTGAAGCAACTTGAAAATACTAACCACAAAAGAGTATTGAGATATTCATTTTTAAAGTATTCTCCTACTTCAAAGAAAATAGCCGAATGCAAGGCCTTGGGCGCTCCTCAGGGCTATGGCTTGGCTACAGGCAAGGGTTTGAAGAGGTAACCCCTGAAAAACATGTAGTCATCAGCTACTTTATTAGTTCCCATTGGGTGTATTGGGTTGGACATACCGCTGCCTTCAAGAACCGCTTTCATTTTTGATTGAACGGATTCCCCCAGGTGTCAGAAACATCCCCACAAAACCTATCAGTGCAGCTGCTGCACAGTTGTAGGCTAAACATTCATGATGTGAATCTCCCATCAAACCACATCAGCAGGCTGCCCTGAGGAATTGAGATCTGGTGACTGTGGAGGCCATTGGACTGCGATGAACTCGTTTCATGCTGAAGAAACCAGTTTGAGACGATGTGAGCCGTTTGGCACGGTGCGTTATCCTGTTAGTCGTTACCATCGGACCGGTGCTCTGATGGTTCACCACTGCCTCATGTTCAGCAACAATACTCAGTTTGCATTGCTTTAAGGAGTTTGATGTCTGACTAAGTATGGCCACAAGTTACACCTAAATCACCAATCTAAAATGTTGATACTATAAATACAAGACAGGGTAGACCTATGCTTTCTTGTTTACATCAAATTGTGACTTCACCATTTATATGTTGAATGTGTTATTATTGGACCAGGTAAGAATATTCTCCAATTTTTGTGAACATATGAAAATTGTAGCTAGTTCTTATCTAACTGGAGTGTCACTGGTATGGTTTTCCGCTGGACGTTTGAATTGTGTGCTCACTTCAACTAATACTCCATTTGAGCATGCTTTGATGTCATCACTCTTAACTCTTTGAGGATGTAGTTCTTTGAGTTGGAAGAACTTAACTGGCTCCAGTTTAATCTGAGAATAAGTAACCCCTGAACATGATGCTGCCTCCACCATGTCTTGCTTTTTTTGTTGAAGTTCTTGCTGTTTGCGGATGTTGCTTGTGTGTCGGCTTTATAGGTGTACCAGAAACACAAAAAGGTTCTGGCTGGACTTTATTGAGTCACTGCACACATTGTTTCTCATTGGATCTTGGGTGGAAGATGAAATCCAACACCACAAGAACAACCAGTAGTTTGTTTTTTCTGTCCTGAGAGACGATTAGGCAGATGAATTGCCTCCCTTCTCCATTAGCATTTTTTGCGTTGAGAGAAATATCAAGTAACTCGTGGGTCCAGACTCTCAACATGCAAATCCTGCCAAGTTAGCTTCAACATGCAAATCGTAGGTTGCGGTTGGGTCAGGTCTCAGTTGGACCAACTCCCCTCAACGACCACAGACTGCTGCTACATTTGTAAGAGACCAGGCTGAGGATGCACCTTCCTCACTGAGGTTGTTTTTATTCAGCATGGTTTGAAAACATCTACTTTTACTTTATTTCAACTAGAAGTTAATCTCTGATAAGAAACGATAAGATGGTTTTATGAAAGCATCATGTCCTGCAAATTCTGAGAGGGTCAAAAGTTTTGAATGTCCAGAATTTTGCTGTCCTTCTTATTCTTTCCTGGCATCTAAAGTTGAGCGAAGCATTGGTCTGTGCCGAACAGAAGAGCTGCTGTTTTCTGCTTCACCTTAATCAGCTTATGGGTTTCGGGGCAGATCGCAATAAATTACAGTTTGCAAAAGCTGCGTGTCACTCGTAAATCACTCATCGGTGCGCAGAATCCTTTTGACAAAGGAGTGGTTAAGACAGATCATCACGGCTCGTTCAGATGGTCAACGGTGGGATGAAACCCGAGAGACCTCACAGCCTGTCGGCAGGTGTTATCTAACAGGAGAGGCAGATGTGAAAATGTAATTGTTGACCATGTCCAGCCCGACACAGAATGAGGATTCTTTGAAAATGCCTTGGAAAAAAGTCTCATTTACTCTCGACGATTTCAGACATTTTCACTTTAGAACCAAAAACTTCATTTTGTTTTATTGGGAAAAAACAACAAAATAATGAATACTTGTGATTTGGGGGGGGGGGGAAATGACACCAAAAAGTGTGCCAAACACTTGTATTCAGCCCCTTTTATGCTGCCACCCCTACATAAAGAGAATAGCAGAATAGTATCAACATGGCCGCCCAAACTACACTGACAGGCCAGACTTTGCCAAAAGAGACCCATTACTTCTATTGGTCAGATGAGACCAAAGCTAAACTTTTGGGCCAACATGCAAGTAGTTATGTGTTGTTATGTGTTGTAGAAAGCTGGCAGTGCACATTATCTTAAAACACACAACCAGTAGTGCAAGCGTCATGCTGTGTTGGAGCGTTCCTGAGCAGAGTCAATGGGAAGATCAACTGTTTGGTGGTGCAGACGACTTAAGTTCACTATTCAACATTACAATGAGTCAAACTCCATATTTAAATCTAATTGGAAATTGGAAACATATTCTGTTTTCAACACTCAAAATCTGGTACAAACACACCCGGAAAGATTTGTGGCTGTAATTGGAAATTTTAACTTTGTAAAAACAACTGAAAGCTATTTGTTCATCCATCACCTTTATTAAAGACACAAATAGATACTTATGTAGTATTTAAATTAGAATACAAGTTAAAAAAGATACAAATATGAGTCAATGATTTACAAAGAGGTTAAGATGCCAGTGGCTCCACATTCTGGACTTAAACCTGACTGAGTTTTATGCACCAACCAATGAGAAACTTTTTACTGGACCATTTTGACTTTCTGTATATTGTTTTTGACTTGAAATGTTCCGTTGGGTAATTTTGTGCAGGCCAAACAGTTTCTCCTAATCTGAAGACTTAGCTATGACCTTTTCATGAAGCGGCTCCCTGCTGACCTGAAGCACAGTGTAAAGTTTCTGTAGCCGCTTTTGTCTTCAGGTTGTTCCCCAGTAATTTATGGTTCTCAGTCCTACAGAAATCCATGAACTCCACAGGAATTCTGCTCATGTATGAAAGGAAGCTGTGTGAAGGGGCAATATGGTGATGCAGACTACTTTAGTTTATTCCCATCTCAAACACATGGAAACTTTTTCTAAGCTTCTTCCCCCGCTCTAACCATAAATAATTAAAGACACAGTTGCAAACTTGTGGACAAGCTCTAGACCCAAAGCATTGGAGATAGCATTGAAACCATGTGTTTCCACTCCTCGCCTTGACCCCATGATGGGGCTGAGGGGGGTTTGCAAAGGAAGCCCCTAGCGGCTGCCATCAAACAGCCAGCAGAGCACTGATTGCCCCGTTTCAAAGGAGATTTTCTGCCTCCACGGCCAAACAGCTGCCATATTTCATTTCTCATCAGACCTTGATGGACCTAATGTGGGAACCCATTATCACACTTGTACTCTTTGCCACTTCATTTAGCTGTTTTTTTTTCTTTCTTTTTTTCATTCCCTATTGGGTGTCATGGATCCAGAGCCTCTAGGGGCCCCCAGGCACCCGGGCTTGTCTGTTCTAGCCCAGCCTTGGGTCATCCTCCGCTTTAGTCCACCCTTGTCAAAAGACATTCTCGTAGAGCCAGGGCATGGAGTAAGAGACAGTTGGTCCAATGTAACGGGTAAGGACAGAAATAAAAGAAGTCTTGTTGAATAGAAACTCTTGGTTTTTGAAGTCTTTGAATAGATATACTTGACCTTTTTGTGCCCAAGGCTGAACAATCGAACTTCTGTTTTTGCAAAATTGTCAAACTCCGATATGCTTCCTTTGGTATAGTCACAGACTTTTACCGCCGTACATAAATGTGCCCCATATACAGTAAATCAGACTGTAGCCGTATGTGTGTGCAGTCTTTGTTACACACACACACACACACACACACACACACACACACACACACACACACACACACACACACACACACACACACACCACACACACAAAATAGAGCGTCTGTTTCTCTCCATGAACTCTTCACCCCAGCTGCCACCAGAAGGCTGTCATGCTAAATTATACCCATGTTGTTTTTTTGGCAGCCCTTCACATCAATTGACGGGCGAGCCGGTGAGTTCAGAGATAGAGATTAACTCGCTGTTTATGCCTTCAAAGTTTTTCCTTCCACACTTTTACAATCAGATTACAGCGTGGGGGTTCAGGGGGGAGCTGGCAAAGAGCATGAAAACTGCACTGCCTCAATCATAGACTCCATCTGCAATGTGTTTATCACGTAAGTATTTCCAGGTTGGAATTTCTTTTCTCTGAACCATTAAAAGTTTTATTTGTGGAAGAAGATGGAAAACATAACTCTCCTTAAATATATGACTAAAGCACCCAACTTGTTGGTATAAGTTTGAGTGTTGGAAACACAAATGCAGATAAAATTAGCAAAAAAAAAAACATTTGTTTGCTGCAACTTTGGCCCATTCCTCCTGACAGAACTGATCTGACCCAGTTTTGTAGGCCGGCTTGTCTGAGCTAGCATGACAAGCTAGCGACAGTCTGGGATTGAGCTCGATTTCTCTGGTTACATTTCAACTGGGCTAATCATCAAACAGAAGGAGAACTTATGAATGATGACGTACATTTTCGGTGCAGGTATAGGATCGTAGTCTGGGTATGGTTGTAGCTTGGAAATGGCAGCAGAGGAAGCTAACAAAGCTGTCAAGTCCGTGTTGGACAAATATTGAGCAATTACAGTAAAAGTCAAAGCAAGAGGAATATGTAAGACGTTAATTACTGGCAAAGATGTTGTTTGACTCGGCACTTGTCTCTTCGCGGGGGGGGGATAGTTGTTTTTGTCGCAAGCAATTTCCAGTAAGCTTCATAGCGTAGCTTCTTTTACAGACAAACTAACACAGGTGTTAACCATTGGGTAAAATCAGACACAATCTCTTAAAATTTCAAAAGAGTCCACACCTCCAGCCAGCAGCTGTTTCTCAATATTCTAGGGTCTAAATCCTCTGTGTGGTTTTGACCAGGCTAACTTGCGCACACATTTTCAGCTTTTCTAACAAATTTCCAATGGGCCCAGGAGTCTTTATTATCACTTGATGTAAATAGCCTGTCTATTTATTCAGTTCCATATTCCTTTTGACTGGAGTATTTTTGATAACTAAATGGTGAATATTGAAATTTTGCCCTGACTGTACAGTATAGTATTCTTAATTCTGTTTTTATATCTTTGTGTGAATCTATTTTCTGTCATGGTTTGTCACTTTGCGGTTTTGCAAAAAATTCCCCATTGAGGGGGAATAAAAGATAATTCTATTTTTCTATTTTCTAGGATCATGGGTTTTGTGATGGCCACTTTTTGTCCATCAGGCTCACTGTAAAAAAGAAAATTAAAGATACACTGAGGGTCATTGTCCATTCAGGAGACCCGCTTCTGCCCTAGCCTTAACTTCCTGGCTGATGTCTAAGGATTTCCACCTACAGTCTTGCCTAACAGTGCAGTTTATTTTGAGAAGTGCAGCAAAACCCTAGTTAAACCACATGATGCAGCTTCAATCATACTTCACACTTGGGATGCGAATTTGGCAAACTTATATTTACCAACAGCCATTATGCCAAACGTTTCAATTCCAGCCTCATCAAACCCCTGTTAATCTCACTTTTGTCTCTGGGTGTTTATGCAAACTTTAATATGTCTTTTTATCTTAGTTTTTTCTGGAATAATGACTTCTTTGGGCTTTTACCCCAAGACTCATGTCGCATGTAACATCTTAAGACAGGATCTGAAAATGAGGCAGAAATCAATGATCAATTTAAGAACATTAAGATACTCAAAGAGGTCATGTCGCTTGACTCGGAACAGGAAATGCCTCTGAAACGTGTTTCAACCAGACAATGTCTCCAAACAAGCAAGTGAGCAACATATTGATTCTAGTCCAATGAGATTAACATTGTGGAGTGACCAGCCCAATGCCTGGGGCGTAATCTAATAGGAAACACGTGGGGTGACATCAGAAATTCTGTTTTTGCAGGCGAACACCTAGAAACACAAAAGAAATCTGGAATGTGGTCCAATCATCCTGGGCTGGGATACCTGTACACAGGGGTGGAACTTGATTAGCAGTTCTCGTTCAAGAAGACGCTGCCATTTTTTAGTCCATCACTTTCTCCTTGCTTTCAGTAGACTGAACAAAAAAAATCAATTCTTTTTTTAAAGTTTTAATTCCATATGATAGCTGTGGGTTGCTGTTTTGTAAAACAATAGTAAATAAATTAAATTATAAGGAGTCTTCACACATACGTACACATTGAGAGACCCAAGAGCCTGGCCGCCAAGAGGCGACAAGATTCTCCTCACACAAACACACAAGCCTTAAGGCCGGGGTGAAGAAAGCGCGACCTTTGACTTTGTTTGTTGATCTAGACCCTGGCGCAAACCTTAAGCCTCAGGCCCCGCCGAGAGTTGGAGCGGAGGCCGGAGGTCTCAGAGTTGGGCAGCGCTGCGGCAACGAGGTGATGGAAAGGTTAAATGGGGGTAATGGAGAGGCAGAGATCTTTTATTTCTCATTATGATGTGATTACCATGTTCGTGAGAAGCCATCATAAGTTCCTAGGCTTTATTTTGGAACCAACTGAAATTCTGCATTGCTATCCAATTGGTCAGAGAGAAATTTGATGTCAATCGATTGTTCATGGCCCCACGAAGAACAGTCATTCAACTATTTTCCAACTTTACCTTTAGGGCCATTGTGAATACTGCCTTTTCCATCAACGTGTTCTCACTGATCGTCGTGAAATTTGGTGGAAATGTTCATCACCCCCAGAAAATGAATCTGCATGACTTGAAGTGTTGGGTTTGATCTGGAGCTTGCCTCAGGCCAAAGCTATTAGTAATCAAGAGAAATATCTGAACATTCAGTTGATAGATTGGAACAGAGTGTTTCTCAATTATGCACCATGTCATCATTAGTAATACTTTTTTCAGCTTTATTACAAAAGCTCATGTGATTTCATGAGGCATGACTTAAAATTTTGGCACATGTTGATTCAGACCCTGGGAAAAATGTGTCCTACTCAGTTCAACAATTCAATTTGGATTTTTAAAGTTATGCTCTATAAAATTATCTTTAGTAGTTACACATCTTTTTCTGCAGTACTTTTGTATTGTAGAAACCCTCAAAGTGTTGGAATGCTATCAGCCTGTCAAACCCTGTTTTTAGCGGATTTTAGCTTTTAAACCCCCCAAAAAATGTTCATATCTGTGGGATAAAAGACTTTATTGGCAGATATTTATTATTTCACTTTCATTCACACAGCTGGGAAGGTTGTTGTTAAGAAGAAGAAATGACGGGATCATTTCTAAACATCTATGAGACATGGAAGAGTGGAGGAATGTTTCATCTTCGATGCTGTTGCACATGTGATGCGAAATCTAAATATTTACTCTCGGTAAACGGAGAGCAGACGGCCAAGTCTCAGCATGATCAGCGACAATGTTTATCTGCTGTGTGTTTTACACAATCTAGCCACATTTCTTAGCTGAATTAATCAGAAAATGGGTCAGACTGGCATCAGCTTAAGGTACTTCAAGCCTTTCACCATGTCGAGGTAAGTCAGTCTTCAGAGCGCCTGCATGGCGTAGCATGAGATAGAGTAAAGCTTTTTTTAGGTAATAGTTTTGAATTGGGAAGTTTTCTGATTATCCCTAAATGTGCTCTGCTGAGAGTTGCTTATAACTGGTTGTCAATATGCCTTCACAAATTTGTAATTTACTCTCTTCAAATAAAGCAAAAAAATTTAATTAAAAATGTAAGTCAGTAAATGTGACTTTTTTCCACTCGCCGCATCGATCATGGACCATAACTTGACGTCAAGTAAAGCTGAGGAAGCAGTGTAGTAAAAGAACGACGTACTGCCATCTGCAGGTGGGAGTGAGTCATTTAATCTCTGTTTTTGAAACAGTGTTTCAAAAACACTGTTGTGTTTTCTCTGTGGAAAATTTACAACAATCCAAGTCCTCTAACCCTATACATCAGCGTTAAAAAGCACAGCCATCAGTTGATTTTACATGAATTTCCACAATCTCAGTATTATGGAAATACATTTGCTCAACACAAAAACATGGCAACTTTGTAAAAACTCAACGAAAAGCTTTAGCGCTAGGATGAGGTGTTTTTTTGACCGTATCAAAACAGATTATTTTGCAGAACTGAAATGCTAACACTTCATTTCATGTCACACGATGCCACTACTGACGAAAACAGGAAGCAGTAGGAGCATCGTGGTTTGTTTTAGTTATTTCTGGCTCCAGCAGATTCCTCACAGCATCGCACAGTTCAATCTGGAGAGACTCAGACAGAGAGAAAAAGCGATTAAAAGAGTTTAATGACAAAATGAACATGCAAATAGACTAAGTTCTTTGGCGTTCAGGCCCCAGCCAGGGACATCGAGCTGGACTTCGATAAGCTCGATGAACATTCCTCAGAGGAGGATGAGGCCTGAGAGCCGGGAGCAGAAGGTGAAGATGGGGCGGAGGTGGGTCAATCCCGGCTGGCGAGCAGAGGAGGCCATGGGTAGAGGTCCTTTTGAACTGGAGCCCAAACGATGACTGGCTGGAGCGAGGCTTGGACCGGCGCTGATAGGTCCAGGTTGTGGGGAGGGAGGCGCTGATTGAGGAGGCAGGTGCGACTAGAGTCTTCCAGATTGAACTTCAGTCAAAACTTCATTTCAATCTGGAGAGACTCAGGCGGAGAGAAAAAGCGATTAAAAGAGTTTAATGACAAAAGGAACATGCAAATAGACACGAATGAACATGCAAATAGACAAAGTTCTTTGGCGTTCAGGCCCCAGCTGGGGACGTCGAGCTGGACTTCGATAAGCTCGATGAACATTCCTGAAGCAGCATAGGAATGTAGACCCCCAAAACGGGGCTGAGGCCGGGGCCGAAGCCCAGGTAGGAGAGGTACTAATACGGGGTTTTGAGATGGAACTTAGGGATCGGAGGAGGCGAAAATATGGAGGAGGTGACTAGGGACTCGATAAGGAGCGAGATGAATAGGGCCCAAAAGGACGCCCCAAAGCGATGGTGATTGGCTGCTGGTAGATGAAGGCCAGCTGCTTTTTCGCCTGAACTGTGCTATGCTGGAGCAGAAGAGAGAGAAGTGATGGACTAGAGAAGAAGGAAAGTGGATACTTGCATGGAGGATGCAGGAAAAATTTATTTATGGAGGTAGGGACGAAACAGCGAAGGTGACAGGAGATTTGAGGAAGAGGTTACCTAGGATAGATAGGGGGCGAAAAGGGGCGCCGCCAGGCGTTGAATGAGAGGTAGCTGGTAGATGAAAGCCGGGAGGGGACACCGTGAAGCGGGAAAGGGTGGGATGGTGGTAGATGCAAGCCAGCTGCTGGTGACTGGGACATTAAAAGGTCAGGTGCTGGTAGATGAAGGCCAGCGGGGGACGCCAAACCGCAAGATGGCGAGAGGCTGGTAGATGTAGGCCAGCTGCTGGTGACTGGGGCATTAAAAGCTCAGGTGCTGGTAGATGAAGGCCAGCGGGGGACGCCAAAGCATATGATGGCGAGAGGCTGGTAGATGTAGGCCAGCTGCTGGTGACTGGGGCGTTAAAAGGAGAGATGCTGGTAGATGAGGCCAGCGGGGGACGGCCAAGCGTATGACAGTGAGGGGCTGGTAGATGTAGGACAGCTGGAGTGATGCTATGAAATTATATTTAGCAGGTGAAAGGGAGGGCTGAGCATTACTAGCATGATGAGAAAATGAAAGAAAAGAGGGTGGGTCGGAAAGGGAGGAGACGACTTCTTGCTACCGGAAACGAGATGCTAGAATTAAAGTTAGCCTCGCAGGGTGACAGAGGATGTGGGTGAGCTGAGGTCGATCTAGAAAAAACCTGAAAATGAGTAAGTAAAGTTATTTATAAAGCGCTTTTCCTAGATGTAATCACGGCGCTGTAGGATGGAATTACAAAAAAAAAAAAAAAAACTCAAAACGAAGCAAGAAACAAAATATATAAAAGATATAAAAGCGTTTGTAATCGTCTTTAAAAGCCGGAGCTATAAAGTCGAACTGATCCACGGCCTGAAGGCCACCAGCTGAAGGGCCCCGTCCCCTTTAATTTTAACCGTGTTCATGGAACGACCAAAAGATTCTGACTTGGGGAGCGGAGACCGCGGGCAGCAGAACATTTAGTTAAAGCTGACGAAGATATGGAGGAGCATGACTATGTAATGCTCTGTATGTCGGGACAAGAATTTATAAGGGGTGAAGGACAAAAGGGGATAGTTCGTATAACGTTTCTGGAAAAGAGCGAGAGCTTTGGATGAGGTTGACCAACTGCCACCAGTAATTGCGCAGTGCAACTGACACTGAAGGAAGCTGCGATCACAGAGAAGAGTTAAGAATAATTATAAGGAGAGGATGCTGAAAATGAAATGACAAAGCCATTTGCGTGATACTGAATGGATGTCCTTAAGACTGAAATCTAGAGGCTGAATAATGACACATAGATTCTAGCTTCGAGGTTGCGAGGATGTGGGAGCTTGAAATGATAGACGGACATGAAGAATATAAGTTTGAACTCGAATGAGAATACAAGCCTAAGAAAATAAGGAATAAATTTCAGTGCGAGACATGAGATTGAGATTTGGAGAGGGTGACTTTGTCCAGAAGTGGGACTGGGCTGGATGGGGGCTGAGAGGGAGGGCTTATCAGCAAGGATGTTAGAATAACCAGGGCTGAAAACGAGCAGCGATGCCAACATGATTGGTGCTGGTTGATGTCATGAGACAGATGAGTGGAGTCTCGGCTTTATGGTTGGGACACGACTGCTTATGGAGGAAAGCGGCGACATGGGATCGCTTGCAGAAATTCCCCTTGAGGAAACCGGTTATGGCAATGGAACGGAATAGTAAAACGCTGGGGACATAACTGCTGAAATGAAGGTTTTTTTTTTTTGTTTTTTTTTGTGCTGAAACAGGCCCTGCAAATGAACTTCATTGGACCCGGCAATGAAACTGGAGGATCAGTTCCTCCGGATGGGCCGTGCTTAGGAACGCTGCAAATCCTGGTTGATTGTTGCTAATGGGCCCACGAGAAAGACTGTTAATGCGATCTGCTCTGAGATGAGACTGGAACGAACGCATTCGAGCGAGGAACCTGGGTGGGCTAGAAAATAGGCTGCATCGACCTGGAGAGACAGGATGGCTTCGGAAATAATAGCGTGCAGATTTTGGACAATCTTAGGCAAGAGATGCAACTTGGACCCCGGCTACGGATGCACGAGGTGTGGAGGAGGAGGGGGGGGGCAGAATGAATCTATGAAGCTGGACGTAAACGTACGCATTTTGACAGGCTAATTATTAACGGGCTTAGGTCCTGAAGTGATATTTGCTAGTCAGCACTAGCCAACGTGCCTGCTTCCAACAACATTACTCCGCTCAGACGGCTAATTTGGGGAAAAACTGTGCAAAGTTCTTTGGGATTTGCTGCCCTGGTTCATGCAGCTCCTGCGAGCTCAGTACAGCTGCAGGACTCTGGTGCTGCTGCACAGGGAAGCCCAGCACTAGTGACTCGGGGTTCAAGGTGATTTTCGGCGGCTCAGAAGACAAGTAATAAGACAGTTTAACTGTGAAAATTGACAGGACACAATGAGGGAAGTGGGGAAGCGACATGAAACAGCCACGATGCGTTATGTATCGGGAGAAATTCGAACCCAGAATTTATTATTGAAGCTGACCACTTTGCTTTGGCAGGTGGTGAATAGGACACAGAACAAGATTTGATGTTAAGCGATAACTGGGTAAAGGCCAAAACAAGCAAGGATTTGACTTGTTCAACGATGAGAGAAGCACTTGGACTGACTCTGCCGAGATGAGCCATGGAGGGAATGAATACTGACCAGCTCCACGATAGTCAGCAGCCAGTTTACTGCGCATGTTGCCTTGCAACGAGGCGAGAGTCACAATTAGGTTAATAATGCAACTTATGACTCGCAGACTTTGCAAATACCTCTCTTCATCCGGCGCACGACTTTTTTTTTTTTTAAATTAACTGCCCGCGTTTAATTTGAATGGGTCATATGCACATCTCATTCACTAGCGTCGATTGGTAGCAAAGTTAATGAATAAGGAAGCAGAGAGATAAATACGGTGATTGTGACGATCCGGCTGCTCTGCTCTCAATACTCAGAGCGCAAAGACACAGTTTATGAATAATCCCTCTGCGCAGATGGACGTGAATAGGCGCGGCTGCTAGACTGAGAGGGACTGGAAAAGGACTGAAAGAGGATCAGGAAGTCCAGTCCCGGGCGTAAGGAGCTCAAGAAGTAGCTATCGAGAGTTTGGTAACGGTGAATAACGGAGATTTACTACTGTGAGCGAGACGCTGTGAAAGAGCCCGGAGAGCTACCTGCGCTCTCCGGTGGGGGGTGTTGGAGGGATGCCACCATTTATTCATTCATTCGGTTAAAAAGCCCTGGAGCTATAGAAACATCGCCTGAGTGGCGCATGAGAATAGGGTAGAGAGTTTGGGAAGGAGATTGGCTAAAAGGCCTGCGCTTTATAGCGTTGAGAAACATGAATGAGACATGAGAAGGTTACGTGTTACCCCACCGGCCCGAGGCGGCGTAGCATGAGAGATCCGGCGGGGGGGGGGGGGGGGGGGGGGGGGGGCGCTGATGAGCGGGCTGACAGGAACCATGCGGAAGGAAAGAAGCTGTTGATGAGGCTGATTCAGAGCTGGGATCCGGTGGGAGGTGATGGTGAAAAGGAGAGAAGATGGACGGTGAGCTGGGGGGGAAACGGTGACCTGGTCGGCTCGTGTCAGGGCCTGAGGTGAAGACAGACGGACTGGGGATGTTGATGGTGGGTTAAGTGTCCGTTTGTCTACATGGATCCTGGCGAAGGAGCAGGAAGCGGTGAATCCCGGTCAGGCCAGAGAGCGGCGGGAGCTGCTGGAAGTGATTGAGGCGGGGCTGGGATAGATTGTCTTGTGATTGAGGAAGAGGAGCCGAGCAGGCGGTTAAGCGGCCCTTATGACAGCAGGATCACGGTGGAAAAAACGGGGAATCACGAAGAAAAGGATCTCTTGAAGTTGCTGGTTGAGAAGCTGTGGTGAGCGGCTGAACGGATCGTGATCAATCGCAGCTGGTGAGCAGAGGAGGTCCAGGTCCTTTTGAACTGGAGCCCAAACGATGACTGGCTGGAGCGAGGCTTGGACTGGCGCTGATTGGTCCAGGTTGCGGGGAGGGAGGCGCTGATTGAGGAGGCAGGTGCGACTAGAGAGTCTTCCAGACTGAACTTCAGTCAAAACTCCATTTCATAAAAAGTCATTCAAGGATGTTAAACGCCGCAATTACAAAGTTGCTTTATTTTCTCTCAACATTAGCAGAATTTAGACCAGAGGTTTACAAACTGTGGGGCGCGCCCCCAACGGGGGGCACCGTGCCATTGCAGGGGGGCGCCAGAAGCGGTATGGATGAAAAAAAAAAAAAACTGTCATGCTGAGCCTTTTAAGGGGCGGAGCTTAGAGCAGCATGCAGACGAAAGAAAAAAGAGAAGGGAAAGGGAAAGAAGCTGTAGAGTTTTTACTTCACATTCTGTCATTTAACCTGCTGTTTGCAGTTTGTTGTCACCTTCCTTTGATGTGTATGTGGAAATGCAAGTAAGTAGTGTTAGAAGTGAAAGACATTGTTTATTTAGCAGAGTATTGAAGTTTTTACCCTTAATTGATAGCATGCTTTGTTCACATGTGCACTTAAGAGCTACTCAACGTGGGTTTTTCTTGCCGCGTATTTATTTAGAAACGGGATGTTTGTAACCTTAATATTGCAGTTATTTAGTAAGTGATATAACTTCAGTCATTTTATTTAGGCATTATTCAGACACTGATGCTGTATTATTATTGATTTTTTCTAGAACCACGCAGTTACCTCAAATTAAGAAATAAACAGTAAGTGCCAGTTAAACCCACTGGAGGTCCACTCTGCCTTTCTTTAGTTCTAACCCGACTCACCACCGTTATCTGAACATTTCCACTAGTGAGTTGCAGTCTGTATCTTTAAAGTATAACAGTGAGTTGGGGGGTGCTGTGGTTGTGCAGGGGCTTGGCACGACCCATGTATCGAGACCTTAGTCCTCGTGGCGGTGGTCACAGGTTTGATTCCTGGCCTGGTAACATTTGCCACATGCTTTCCCCCTCTCTCATTACCCTCCATCCTGTATAACTACCTTCAAATAAAGGCCACTACAGCCAACAAAACCTTTAAAAAGTAAAAAGGTACAACAGTGAGTCCCCCCCCCCCCCCGCACCCCCTGGCCTGCACAAAGTCTAACCCTCCCTATTGTAATCCATAGGGGGCCCCAGAATATGTTTGGAAACCACTGGGGGGCCCAGGAGAAAAAGTTTGGGAAGCACTGATTTAGACAAAGATGTGGGCACATTTGTAACGTCCAGTAAATCTCTAGTTTTCACAAAATAAAAATACAATTCCTCTCATTAGCAGATAGCGATGATGTCGAGTAAGGACAGTGGCTGGCCTTATGGAACCTGTGTGCATGAGATGAGTCAACACACAGACTGAACACGATTCTCACAGCACACACCCATAAATCTACTTTATGACAGATTAGAGGAGCAATGGCTTTTCCACTCGTTTACCCATAAATACAGCAACACGCTCAGCTGTTTTATGCCTCTCTCTTCAGATGATGGAACGGGTGAACTGATGTTTATAGCTGTCATGGACCCGCAGTGAATATGTCTCTCACTGGCTGAACTTCAAAGCGACAATAAAAATCGAGCTGCTCTGTGATGAAAAGGCAAAACAGCTGTGTGCTTTATGATTTAGCTTTGTTCCAGCGTTTGGCTCCGCTGCGAGAAGGAACAACAACAACAAAAAAATAAATAACTCTTCAGAAAATATCTTGCTGTACATAGGAGATATATATATATTATTTCCCACGCCACTTTTTGAGAAGTTAGTCTCTTAACACGTTTAAGAATGTGGAAAAAAAAAAAAGCGCACGAGTTCTGTGAGCTAGAGCGCAGGTTGTAAAGAGGAGCCAGGCGAGCCATCAGATCCAATGTGGGCGTTTCTTCCTGACAGCTGTAATTCTCCGACCTACAGAATTTCATCACCAGCAGTTGCGTTTAAGCCGCGCCGCAGGGCAGCGGCCCTTTCAAGTCTCCTTCCTCTGACAGGTAGATTTATTAGTCCTGAAATTTGTACAGATCACACGTCACTTATGGCAGGCTGTCAGCGTGTCAGTGGGGGTTGGGGGGGAGCTTCTGGCGGTTTTCTTTTTCAGGTGGATCTGCCTGGAAGAGGTTTACCCATCACCTCCTTCCCTCTGTCCCAACCCCAGAGTTAAATACGACGAGCACAGATGGAAGAAAGGTGCAGACTAAGAACTGTCATTTGCTTTTTTCCCCCTTCTTCTTCCAGAGTGACGATTGACATCAAAGTGCTGACAGGTGAAAAGACACTATGACTGATAAGTAGGAGAAATGAAGGGAATGGGACAAGCATTTGAAGACAAATTCCCAAACATTAAGATGATGTTTTCAGGGGGAGCCATGGTGGCGCAGGGGATAAGCACAACCCACGCACCGAGGACCGAGTCCCCACCCCGGCCGTCGCCGGCTCGACCCCCGACCGTGCCCCATCCACCGCATGCCCCCCCCCCCCCCCGATACCCGCCCCCCTGCCTGACCACCGTCAAATGGAGGCCACTAGAGCCAATAAAAACAATATACAAAAAAAACAGATTTCCAGCTGCATTTCAATTACAAAACTTTTGTTGGTGGTCCAGTATTGTCAAAAAAACACAATTTCACAATTAAAGAATTAAAGACTTAAAGATCACACATAATTAAGTGTGATCTTAAATTGCGTGAACAAACCTATTTGTTCACACAATTAAAGCTCCCACTCATTCACTTATCCATAAAAAAACCATGACGCGTCATCGTCCTCCTACCACTTCCTGTCGTCTTCTTCGTCTTTTCGGCCAGTAGAAAGTAGTTGTTGATCATGACTTCTCCAAGACCAGACATCGAAAAATGCGATGGGATGAAATTAGTTTGAAGTATTAAAATTTGTGTTTTTCGCAAAAGATCAAACACTTCCACGTCACTAGCCATGTGACCAAAAACTGGATACCACTGGCAAAAAAGACCAAGACGACGAAAGGAAGATGTTTTTAGATGACGACTTATCGCGAGAACATATTTTTTCACGTGATTTTAATTGTTTGGTTCCATTACAAATGTACACAAAACTTTATTGGTGTCCCACTAATGTCAAAAAAAACACAATTTCGCAAAGTCTTGAGACAATGACCAGAATATACAAACATTCCTCTGTTAAATTTAGTTCTAGGCTAATCCAATAACGAATAATTGATGACTAATAAAATGTTTATGACATTTGATCAAATCCACTGTATTTCGAAAATAGGCAAAAGTTTCAGTCTCTCAAACAGAGATGTGCTTCATCTCTGACTTTAATCTGGGTTTACTGATGTAGCGATGCTGAAACAGTAAGTTTTTTAGTTTTACCACACTGTCAAATGAAAGCCAGCTTTGACGTTTCATTGTTTTAGGACTTGTGGAAATAAATAAATCCTAACTAGGAAAATTATGTGTCACTTTGTAGTTCATGCAATGGTCTCGGCTCATCCATTCTAGGACACATATGTGGGAATCTCATTAGGATCTTAACTTTTCCTCCCAAATGGGTTGAAGTTCATTTTATTGCCATATTATTGAATTTAGAGGCTGCATGGTAGATGTTATTGGTTCGAGTTTCAGCTGGTGCTTCTTTGGGCAGACTTTCTGTGTTCCCTGAACACGTGTTGTCTCTTTTCAGTTAGAAAAGAAGCGTTTTAGATGAAAAAATGGCTCTGAATTGCCCCTGGTGTCTGTTTATTTCTCTCTGCATTGGTCCACTGTTGGACCATAACCAGTCCTGGGTGTAGCCAGCATCTGGCTGCTGACTAAGAGAGGCTACAGAGTAAATGGAAAAACAAGTTGGAGTAAAATCAGGACGTCCCAAACAAATTTGAGCTGACAGTTTTACAGACTCTTTGATTTAAACATGTTGGTCTTGCATTGTGTTTTTAATTAAAGCAAACAAAAGCCAATAATGTGGAAGTTTATGGATCCTGTCATTTTGGTTAGTGCTTGATTTTATGGTGAAATGAGGCAGCAGTGTTGGACAGGTTGCTGGTCGGTATTTAAGATGTTATTGAAAGAAATGGAGCTGCTACGCAGAGCGAGTTTCCTTCATTTTGTAGATCGCCTGATGTCTTTGCCGATGAAATAGCTAGATAAACTAGAGTCGGCACTGCAGACAAAGCCACACACATCTGCAAATGATTTATTCTGGTTTATCACCAATGCGCCTGCATGTATTTCTCAAGTAGGAAGGCGATGCAGGTATCTTTAAGAACGAGTGAGCAACGTGTAGGAATATTCAAAATCTCTGTGTGTAACAAATAATTAGACTTTCTGCTCAAACCTGTTGTGTTGCGCAAATTTGTAAAGTCTCTTTTGTCTAACTTGCAATATGTGAGAGATGGGGGTGGGGGGGAATTTTAACCCTTTAAATGGTTAACACTGATTCATTGTCATTGAATCAGTGTACGCTGTTCAATCGTACAGCGTCTGACGGGTAAGCTAACACAAGATGAAGGTTTGGTGTGGTGGGATTTAAAGGCTAACAATTAACTCACAAAACAGATCATAGAAGAGGCCTGGAACAATATAACAGACATGTCCATGAAAACCTTATGCTAATGTCTCGATGTTTCTTGTAAAACAAAAACAAATAAGTATTTCTGAACATTTTGTCTTTTTCACAAAGTAGTTGTCATGCTCATGCTATTTTCTTTATTAGAAATTTTTAGATGTTTGCTTGTTCA
Organism: Poecilia picta; assembly: GCA_033032245.1. NCBI lineage: Eukaryota > Metazoa > Chordata > Actinopteri > Cyprinodontiformes > Poeciliidae > Poecilia > Poecilia picta. The sequence goes on from CM065364.1 coordinate 25,436,152, forward strand.
AAAAATCTCTTGAATAGTTCAGGATTTTGGAAGTGAGATTAGCACCTAATAGTTTATCAGTAGTTAATACAATCATGTTTTTGTTTTGTTGTTGTAATAGTTGTTGAAAGACACGTTAGGATCTAGTTTGTTCCTAATTTGTCCCCGTCTCTGGGAGAACAGTACGGCTGGATGACATTTAGCTGCTAACGATGCTAAAGCCGGGCCGCTATCAGTGCTAACGGTGTTTCACAGTTTATTTCATCATCTCTAGCACAAGACCTAAAATATTTAAACTGATCAAACTTGTCTTTACACTGAACAGGGATTCTTCAAAATTCAATTTGAGTTTGATGAAACATTCAGTGTGTAGGTCAAAATATTCTTCTAATGCTATTTTAGCCAGCAGAAAAATGAATCAATATACTGGATTGAGTTTTTAGGTCTGCCAGCATTATTTTATGCTGACTGAAGATTTTTTCAAGACAATTTATGAAATATTTATAAGAAATACTTTTTAAAAATATATAGCTGAATCTTGACTCAGTTTTCTCCAATTAAATAACGTGCATCATTTTGTGTTGTGAGCTGTTTTTTATAGAAATTAGAGCTGTTCACATTTTTATCTTTTCACTCTGATTTTGTAGTGGAGCATGTTGTACTAGCCTGGAGGATGTAATGATGCGTTCACAACAAACACATTTTGAGCGTCAGGCGCCTCGGTTTCCATTCAAAGTCTGTGTGGAGCGTCGGACACGTTGGACGTCAAACGCTCAAAATGGTTCAAATCATGCCGCGCTAGACCCTCGAAACGGGCCGCCACATAGACTTTGAATGTCTGATGCTCAAAACATGTTTGGCGTGAACGCACCATAGGATTTCTTGTGGTATGAAGTTTAGATAGAGCTCACAGTTTGTTTTTTAAAGCTGGCTGCAGTTTTTTGCGTTGTTTTCTTGTATTATGGTTGTGTTATTATAAACATCAGTTTTTAGTTTTATAGCATTCATGAAATGTACAGTGATAATGTAACAGAGGACCAAACTGGATACTTTACATGCATTCCTTCGTAGTTAAAAGACCATTCCAAAAAATAACTTTGGGTTTGCCATTACTTAGCTGTAAAGAGTTGTAAAACAAGCCCAGACGGTAAAAGAAAGCCCTACATTTATTTGAACTGTCTTCAAAATCAAAACCATCAACAGAGTAAATTTGCTGTTTCAGTCTGTACAACATTTACATTCTCCCTCAAACACGTTGTCATATTATCGGCTGAATTATAGCTGAGTGTTTAGAAGTGGCGAAATCAGAAGGAAAATCCCGAGCAACAGTTAGAAAAAGCAGTGAGTCAGGCCGAGTGGGAGAGAAAGCACACTCTGGGGCCCGTCTTTTAGCTCCACATCTGGCCCTGATATTTCAGAGTTAATTAGTCATGCAGGGGTTGTGTGTAGATAAATCTATCATCCCGCGGAGTACAAACCATTTGAGAAATGAAAGGAAGTGAGGAGATATACACAGCCCTGGCTCCCTTCATAAATCACTGTCCCAGATTAAAAACAGACACTGCCGTGATGAGAGCGAGGGATAGGGAAAGGGCTGGCCCTGGACAAAAGGACACTTCCATGCTACACAGGATATACTGCACTGTCATACACATTTTACCACGGGGATCATAAACACTAAACAACCCAAGGATGGCTCAAAGTGTGAGAACACCAGAACAAATGCTAAAAACATTCAAGAAAAAGTCAACAGCACACTGAGGCTAAGCTAAAATACATTTCAACTTGAAACATGTGGAATGATTGTTCTTTAAAATGCAAAAAAAACAGATAATGTTTGTATTTCTATTTATCTATATATTTAGCCATTTAGGTGGCTAGCTAGTTAACTACTTAGCTAACTAAATAACTATATCTAGCTAGCTAACCAACCATTTAGCTGTTTATATATTTGTTTTTCTTCACAGTAATAATAAGTGCTGACACTTGATGTTTCACTGTAATGTTGTAAACTTCTAGACTGAACAGAACTTCTTACTCAAAAGCATGAGGTAAACTTTGCTTTTTGCCGTTTTTTGACATTTTAATTTTCTTGTGAAAATCAGCTCTACTGGTCATCCTTCAGGGTTTCATCGTTGAACGTTCAGTGGAAAGTACCAAAAAGTACCAAACATTATGGACTTGCATTTTAAAAGATTTTTACCCCCCGTTTCCATTTTTGATGATATTCGGTCTGTTACGACCGGCTCAAGGTCATAACAAAACGGGAGACCATGCAGTGTTTAAAGTGCATACAAATGAATATGTATTAACAAAACCAACAATGGATTCTGAATACCAGTATCAGTGGTGTAATGCAAATGCTTGGATGTGTTGTATGAGTGCATATGGAAGTGTTGAAGTGCAAAAACAAAGACAAACGCAAATGTGCAAAAAGGAGGGGAGCAGAGGACTGGCAAAACAGCACAGAGTGGCAGAGTGGACGCTGAAGGTGACCCAGAAGACGGAGACAGCCAGGTTCAAATACTCTGCACTCCCAATCAACCTGATCAGCAGCACCTGTAAAGGGGAGGAGCACAAAGACAGACAAGACCTGCAACCCAGGCCCACAAGGCCCAGGGCCGCAACAGGTCTGACAGTAAGAAAATATTTGTAAATCCAATTCCATATATAAGTATAATTTTGATGTATTATGCTAGTAATATGTTAGTAACACTGGCTGTGTGGGCAGAGTATGATGCTAACGCTAAACTAGCAAGTTTAACTGCAGGACTGAAAACTATGTAGACACTGAAGGCAAAAAAAGCAAATCCAAACATGTGACAGCACCAGTACATTTATTCTACAGAGTTGCAAAAATAATTTCATTCACACAAAGGGATCAGGGTTTCCACTTTATGCTTTTAGTATGATATTATTGACACTTGTTCTGAAATATTAGTATGAAAGAATTCAGACCTGAATATTTGATTTCCCTTTTGCAGCTCAGAACTTCACTCAAAAGTGTACTGAAAATGTTGCATTTTCTTTTAACCTGATGGAGTCATAAATAATTGTTAAAAAGTCTAAATTCCTGAAAATATTCCAAACCAAATACCTTTAAATAGATTTTTAAAAAATCTTTAGCTAGCAGGAGTCTTTTCATTTGTCGACAATTTACTTGGTTGTCAAACTTTGTAAGGTGAAGAGAGCAGAAGTAAAAACAAACTGTTGCACGTGTATGCAATCTTTTTTTTTCTAAAAATATTGCTTTCTCTTCTGATGATTTTCAACATCTCCTCTTCCTACCTTAAAGATTGTTAACGGCACTTTTAATTTTAAGGTGATGATGAATAGATTAATCTCAAACTTTAAGAACTTTCCTTACACTTTTCATTTTTGCTTAACTTTGTGTCAACAGAGCTGAACCCAACAAAGTGATGAATACAATGGGAACATGTAAAAGAAAAAACATAAAAATTTGCGGATGTAGCGATGGAATGAGAAGGTGTATCACAAAATGACTGCGTAGACCTGGGAAGCACAATAAATCGGGCTGAACTTTGAATCACCTCAACATTTATTTAAGGTTAGTTTGGGATTTATAGTTTTAAAGAATTACGACAGAGTTCAGGATGAGGTTGAAGGTTAGGAACGGGATGAGGTCAAAGGTCAGAGCAGGGAAAGTGCTGAGTATTAACAGGAACATCTGTGTGACAAACGTTGCAGTGAAACGATGGGAAAGCACTCCAAATTCTTTTAGTGTACGGAAACATTCCAACCTATAAAATGAAGGTTTTTTGTTCAGTAAACGCTACCTGGGAAAAAACATTTTCAATATGAGGTAATGGTTAACAGTTATAAACTATTAAGAAGGGGGAAAAAGTATCATGGAATGTTAGTTTTGCGTTATAAAGCTAGCTCGTGTCGCTTTATTTCCATGCGGCGGGTGTCCTGCAGGACCAGAGCGGACATGTAAGGCCGCCGATAGCCATCTGAGCAGGAAACATTAAATCATAGATGAAACGGTGCGGGGGGGGGAAGCTGTAAATCAGACATTACAAAGACCCCGGTGAAAGCGCAGGAACATTGCTCCGCCATGGGATCGTCCCTCATGCGCTGCCTTCAAAGCTTGCCCAGGCAGGAAGCAGTCATTCCTATTTCCTGTCTGCATCACCCTGGGGACCGTGGCCCGAATCTGAGGTGTGAAGGAAAAAAAGCTAACAGATTTTTATTTTTTTTTTCCTTGGCTGGCTTTATTCTCCCTCCCAAGGACATTCAAAGTGTGCGGTGATTGTGTTAGCGGCTGTTTCTCCGAAGCGATGAAAACATATTCCAATGGCACAGGAATCACATTTGTATGAACGTGAACTCTGACCACGATAAGGCTGTTGTCGTGGAAACACTGATGATGGGTTTGTTGGTGTCAGGGTTGGTTTGGTTGAAAAGTGAAACAAAACAAGACAAAGGTCTTTTCCAAACGTTTGAATTCCCTTTATGTCGCTTGGGTGTGTGCTCGTAAGTAAGAGCGGTTTTATTTCAGCCTAGGACCTTTCGGACGTCTAATGGGGAAAAGGAAACAAAAATGTTGCTTTGCTCAGAACACAAAATAATCCAGAACCCCTTGGGTAGAGATGGAAAGAACAGCAAACACACAAACCTTCCAGAATAAATACGTCCTTGGATCGGGGATCCACTTTAAGACCAGACCAAGGCATAAGCAACAAGGCAATTCAAAGTGCTCTAAATGACAAAATATCAGACAAGTATTACATTTCAGATCGGAAATCAATAATGTTTCAGTTATTATACTAGTAAATCAAAGGCAACTATAAGTAAATACATTTTTAGTCTTTATTTAAAGGATTTCATAAACTGCTGTGTCAACATCAGGAAAAATCAATGGTTTCCAAATAATTATCTGAATATTTGCTGTTTTAGGAACAGGTGAAGATAATTATTCATTAGCTCCTTTAGAGTCTCAAACTGAGTCAGCTTTAGGAAGCCCAAACTAACTTCTGTATGAATTAAAATAACAATGATATAACGCTATTATGTCCTTATTGCCATAATATTTGAATATTTGAATATTTGAATTAGAAACAGTGGTTGAGCATGTACTTTTAAAACTCAGTGGTTTAAAGTTGGACGTTTTAAATATCTTTTATTAGCAATTAACATGTTTAGCATGAATCCCAAAACTAAGTGTAAGCATTAATCTGTTTGCTCCATAGATAATAAAGTCCCTTAACCTCCTGAGATTATGAGATTTCCATAAATAAGACTAACATTTATTTTTATCCACCATGTCCCAAGAGTTCAAAGTTTAGAAAGATGAAACGACCCCAAGGGAGGCACAAAATGTCAGCCCTTGCAAAAAGACTCATTTTGTACCTTAAAAAGTTGGATATGAAACAACCAACTCTGCATTTGAATACCAAAAAAACAACATAATCATTTGTTTTGACTCTTCTTCCTTTGATAAGAACTTTCACACCGAAGGGTGAAGTCATGTGAAGTTGGTGTTGCGCATTTACAGACTGGAAAGAGAACAAATTTCAAAATGGGCTCTCCTGAACTTTTCGGTGCCCACTGCATGCAAAGCCATTGTGCAGTTAGGGAGGATTTTGTGGCCATGTTTGTTTATGCCAAAAAGCGTTCCAACATATCCACATGGTCACCTTGGCCAAAACAGAAGATACAGAGGACAATTCCTACTTATAACCAGCAGACACAAGAGTTTGTGAGCTCTGAGAAGCTAAACTCTGCAGTACAGAGACCATGTTAGTTTGGTTCGGTGATCGGCGTGACCCGATCAACAAGGTCACCAAAACTGGTGGCGGTCATCTCTTAACATAGATCGTAGGTGGAGTGCATCCTGCTAACCTATCTGTTGGACCGAAATCCTGGAACTCCTCCTGTTTCATTACTGTTCTCTTTATTGGCTTCCAATAAAATGGAAAATAAAATGAGACTTCTCCAGCTCATCAATCAAAATTCCCTTCTCCTTCGAAGTTGTGAACCCATAATAGTCGTTTAAACCACGCCTATTGTGGTTTAAAACGCCGCTGACGTACACAGCAAAGGGAGGGGTTTCACAGGAATTCTGCACACAGCATCTTGTGGACTTTGAATGGTGTGCAGAAACGAGCATCCCGCAAACCACAAGACCGCACATCGAGTTTGACTTCGCCTGACCATCCAGGGTCTTTCAGTTTCAGACCACCCACTCACCAGTCAGACCACAGTTCATAAATTTCTAGATGTGGCTCTAATTTATAAACATGACCTAAGTTATCAATGTATGAATTATGTGAAGTATTTTTAATGTTTAATGCATAAACATTTGAATATGGATGATAGAATAAGACACTATGTGACTATTGAGGACTTTCTCGAAAGCTTAACAGTGAGGATACAAGCTTAGCCTTTTTTATTTAATTCTTTTACAAGTGAATTAATGGTAATGTTTCTCAAATCTGTCAAGTTTTTAAAAAAAGTTTTTGTTTTAACATTTACGGTAAGTTGCGTTTGCAGACATGAAACTTGGAATAAATGAGTTCTGCATGTTGGTTCCCGGTGCATCCAAAAGCTCCAAGAGGCGTCATAAAAACCAGAACCAACTGCTTTCATTTGCAAGTCACACATTTTCACAGATTACGCACAGCAACACAACACACTGTCATTTTCTCACGCTGTGGAAAACAGATGATGTTTAAAATGGATCCCGACTCAGTGTATGCCAGCAGGACCTGATGAGATTCAGCGACGATCCACATGCTTCTGTAGTGGTTTTAATAGTGACAGATCAGAATGATGTTGAACTGAATTGTGGAGTGGAAGGAAAATGACATGTGGTTTTCAAACGTAAGGTGTCAGCTGATTTGAAAAGCTGGAGACAAACTGGTGAACGAAGACGACCTGTGATCAATTTCTGAGCCCGGGCTTTTCAGTTTGATTCAAGACTGATCCACTTTAATATGTAGAGTATTTGTATCTAAATCATGCCAGAGTTACTTTTAAAGATCCTAACATAAATTTGTGCTTGGCCACACAAATGCATATTGATTTTTGAAGTTTTCAGCAGTTCCTTCTCCCCCTCAATGTCAACAACAAAGTTTGTCAGATAACAGTGTTACAAAGGTACAACTCAAGAAAATGGTTTTAAATATATTTAATTGGAAATGCAAACTGAACAATCATTAATATAAAAAAAAATGTTGGTGCTAAAAGCGTGTGGTTGCTGCTGTACCATCCATGCCTGTACATGGGCACAACATGAATAAGCGCCTCTGTTGCAGCAAACGGCGGTTAGGGTTTGAGAGGTAAAGGGTAAGAGCGTAGCAGAAAAGGAATTCAGTAATCCGGTTTTGGCTGGAGGGAAATGAAAGATGAGAGTTGACGTTTAATTACAAGGTTTGGAATAGGCTGCTGATGGAAAAGAGCAGGGTGGGGCTGTTTGTGGAGTCGGGCCCAACAACTATGATTCATCCTCGTTGGGTTTGAGAACGGTTGCATTCAGGGGATTTCTTAGTCATGCTGCAGCCACCTTGGTGCTTCTTGAACGCCTGAAATGACTGAAAGTTGGTTGAATGGAAAAATCTACAGCATTTTCTTGATTATGAGACATGACTGGGATTATTGTTCCAAAGTAGGTAGTTAGGGATAGTTTAGGAATTTTGAAGTCAAGTGTCTGTAGTTAAGCTGTATACACCACTTAGCATCTTCGTTTAGCATAAATCCAGGCTAGTTGGTCCGGGAGGTTGAAGCTAATGGCTTGTCTGAGACAGTGAAAAGTCGATGCTTTGGATTTGTTTTTCTGCTGCCCAAAGGCCAAAACACATCGCTTGTGTCTGATACCACAATCCCTAGAATCGAGTATTCGTGTATGTACCAGGAATCCCATTAGCATAAACACAAAATGAAGGGATTTCTCAAACATTCAAAGAATCAAGGTAAAACTCCAGGTATGTTTTTAATAACAGAACGCAGCACCGCGGCAAGCGATCATAGCATGACGTAAAGCTCAAAAAAGTCAGTTTTACTTAATAGTGTTCCTTCAACCTCTGGGTCCACGTAATCTGGATTTGACCTGGTTTTCACCAAAGCATACTTCAAAATCCCAGAGCGATTAACTAAACGTATCCAATCCATTCCTTTATGAACTATTATTTTAGCCCATTTCCGTCAGCCTCATCAGTATCTTGTCCAGCTTGCACCAACGTCCGGCTCTTTTCAGCCAAATGTGGATCGGTGCAGAAAACAAAGACTGCCACGCTGCGCTGACGACCGCGGTGGTGATGATGATGATGGTACCCATTTGAGCGGATTTGATTTGTCACGTAGTCAGGATGTAGTTAGCGAATGTGCACCTCATTAGCCCCGGATCACCAGACTTGTTAGCAGCGACTGTCTGCTATAATTCACAAGCCTTTCATCTCAACAGAATGTGTTTCTTGTACGACGTAATGGAAGCAATCCATTCTCCTTGTCAATGCCGGGAAACACTTTTTTGTTTTTGGGACAAATTGTGCTTCGGTGGAAAAGGTTCATTGTGGAGAAAGATGGAGGGAGTGCTGGAGAAAGCTTTTATATCAGTTTGTGCCACAGATTCATTTTAAGGGATTGGGTGGATCTATTTTTGTGCAAAGATCACACTTTGTCTCTAGTGCAAAGTCTGCTCTAGATTCTGCTGCAGGCTTAAGATGTACAAATTAGTGGTTTAAAGACGATTTGATGGATTTTTGCAATAAATTATGCATTACTTCTCTTTCGATGCATACACCTCAGGTTTAATCTTGATCTACATCCTCTAAATGAAATATTTTTTTAACTTTAAGCATTCCCAGTTCACTTTATTTTCATCCGATGTTTTAACCAAAGTGCACTAAAAACAACGACCCATCTTCGCTCCCGCTCGTCCCCTCCTCGTCCTTCCTCATCATCACTCTCTTCTCGCCATTCCTCTCCAACTCCATCTAGCCCTCATAGCCCCCTCCATAAATCCTGGGACAGCAGCGCTTTAATGGATAATTAATTGATGCCGCTGCAGCACTGTAATAAGACAATAAATTACGACACAGGCCGGGCTGCTGTGTCAGTGTGTGTTGCTAATGGCCCTTCAGGGCTGGGGCAGGAGGCTAATAAATTAGACAGGTATTAACTGTTGTGTGCTAAGTAGCCCTCCTTCATGAGAGCAGAGACCACGGAGGGGGAGATGGAGGAGGAAACAAGAGGGAGAGAAAGAGAGGTGAAGTAGCCGTAAAAACACCAAAGTAAAAAGAAACCAAAGGACACCAAAAAAAAAAGTTTTCAGTTTTTGGCTAAAACTCTACAAATCAAATCTAGCCAAGGATTTTTGTTCATTTTCACATTTTACTGCCTAAAAGTACACAGTCCTAATATGATTTATAAATATTCAGTTTATTTGAATATTGGATCATTTGTTAATAAACATTAACAAATGATCTAATGCTCTAAACCATCTATGTCATGTTTTTTTTAGTGGTCAGAATGGAAAAAATGAACTGAAGGAATACATAGATGGTTAAAAATACTAAGAAAAAACGCATTTTATACAACAATATTCCATGCTTCAAATGAATCGATGAATGTGTTTTGAAATTTGGATAGAAATGTCTATAAATAAGACACTGTTGATGGTAATTTCTGACTTTTGACTTAAAACCATCAGCCTGATGTTCTGCCAGGGCTGGACAATAAATCAGTAATGATACAAAACCAAACAGACACGTGATCAATAAATATATAATACATCTGATATGTTATTCAATACTCAATATTGTCACCTTCCTAAAATAATGACCAATGTCATTGCAATGGCAAAAGTGTTTTTTGGTTGTTTTATTTATTTATTTATTTTTTTGGCCTTAATCACTTTTGGCAAAAAGAAAAAAGACTATTTTAGAGCTTTTAGAGTCTCTCAATTATTTTAGGAAGGTGACGATATATAGAATAGAGCCACACAGCATTGTGGGGGATGTAGTTCAGAGGAAAAGCTCAAACTCCCATGGTCAGCTAAGCTAAGTTGGAAGCATCAAGTAAATCGTTCTCTGTATCCAATCACCAGGCATTAAAGCAACCGATATTTGCTAGATTTGTTCTCGTGTTTGAAGAACAGAAAAATATTGTTCATGCGTCTAAAATTAAAATACTCCATAAAAATCATTGTGATATTCTTGTACAAAGATTTTTTTATCCCCCCTTCTCCATTTCCACCATTAGGTAATCTTACAGCAACATTTAATTGACAATTCAACAAGAAACACCGATTGCATACTTGCACAATGCAAAGCTCTATAATTTTATGCTTACATTATGGAAACTATAGAGACCGCATTTAGATACACTGGAATGTGGCTTCAATTTCCAATGTGAAGGATTTTGTTGCTTCCCAACGAGGGAAAAAAAAAATCACAGCTTTGTAAACAAGGACCGCATCTCCCGCTTGGAAATGTGGAATTTCAGCAGATAGTCTCTAATCCAATTTTAATGCTTGTCTGATTAAGAGGTGAGGAGGATTAGGGTGCAAGTGTTCATGTGTGGTGTGATCCACGCATCGTCAAGTGAAATGTGTCCTATAATGCGAGCGCCTGTTAAGAGGGAGGGGGAGAAAAAAAAGCAAAAAGAAAGAAACCAATACGGCCGAAACAAAGCGACAAATTTCAGAGATTAGTCTTGCACAGGAGAAGAAGAAAAATGTCTGTTCAGTCACGTCGTTCCAATTAAAAATGCTGCAAATCTTTCATTTCCCACTGTTATGCCTAACGAGCGCAGCGCAGTGGCAGTTATGTAGATAAAAAGTCTTTCTGATTGATTCCAATGGCCCATTGAAATTTGTTTCACTCCACCTTATTGATCGCACCCCACCACTTGAAAACTGCTAATTAATAATGATAATAAAAGTGCCACAGCTCATTAAAATCAACCACACCAGGCTGAACACCAGTCCCCTTAATCTTCCACGTCTTTTATTTTATCTGTCTTTTTTTCTTTTCTTTTTTTTTTTTTTACACATGTGCTTTAGTGTTTCTGTCTTGTGAGTGACGAGTTTTAATCATCAGTTTTCAATTCTGTTTTGGTTAAGCTTCCAAATGTTTTTCATCATGCGCATGCCATTATTCCTGTTTTTAATTTATTTTATTTTTTTTGTAATTGAGTCAGATGCCGCCAGATAAGCTTCTGCCCCCGCACGGCGAAATCCATAATGAGAAAATGTTTATTTTCTACCCACGGTAAATCTTGTGACTGCTAAATCTTGGCGTGTCTGGATTCCTTCCCGACCGCGTCTCTCAGTCTCTTTGCTTTACAGCTTATTATTTAAATCACTTCACTTTTTACTAATATTTATCTATGCTGATTTATTTATGAGGTGTGGACAAAACAAACTTTATCTTGTTTCATTACAAGATTTTCAATCATCTCTAGTGGCGTTAATTAAGGATGAAGCGATGTTTAAGCTGCAGCACTAGGTTGTAAATTTAAAGACCGGGCCGGCCGGGGTGGGATGACCTTTGGCAACATGTATGAGGAGAAACGTTGGGTCGGTTCTGGTGGCGGTCTGCCGAGTTGTTACCAGCAGTCAGTGTCTTATCAGTCTGAGTGATCTCTGTTTGGAGAATCATGAGAGTTAAGTGGTGGGTTCAAGACCAACAATAGTGGAAAAGGAGCTTTCAAGTTTTCTGATATGTATACTTGATCACTAGATTGCAGCATTTTGGAAGAGCAGAAAGTATAGAAGTAAGTGGAGATGTGGAGTAAAGGGACGGCATTGTGTGCTTTCGGCCACATTGTGGCATAAAATTAAACTATGAAGTAACTATTTTACCTTCAGTCGCAGTAAAAATGATGCATGTATCAAAAGAATTGGGCCTCTGTCTCTTAAAAAAAACCCATTAACCCCTTAACATCATTTCTACCAGCGTTGCACATAGAAGTAGTTTGTATAATGAACTCAGCTATGTGCAGTTTCACAAGGTGTTTGCTTATTGCTGCTGGCTAGTCTGAAGGAGTCGCTGTTGCTCTGGAAGGCAGAAGCTCAGAAAACTGGAAGCTGCAGCTCCGAGTAGGAGCTTCGTCTTCGAAGGCAGAGCTAGTTACATCCTTAAATTTGATTTTTACTGCTAAATGATGCATTACAGCTAAATGAGACAAAAAGATTTCTCAAACATGCCTGAAAGAATTAAAACAACATTCCAGGTATGTTTTTAATGAAGGAACAACATTATAACCTGATGTAAAACTCCATCCATCCATTTTCTTCACACCTTGTCCCTTACTGGGGTCAGGAGGGTTGCTGGTGTCTATCGCCAGTTGATGTTCTGGGTGAGAGGCGGGGTCACCCTGGACAGGTCGCCAGTCTGTTGCAGGGCAACACAGAGACAGACAGGACAAACAACCATGCACTCACACCTAGGGACAATTTAGACAGACCAATTAACCTGACAGTCATGTTTTTGGACTGTGGGAGGAAACCAGAGTACCTGGAGAAAACCCACACATGCATGGGGAGAACATGCAAACTCCATACAGAAAGACTGGGGCTGGGAATTGAACCCAGAACCTTCTTGTTGCAAGGCAACAGCTCTACCAACTGCGCCACTGTGCAGCCCCGATGTAAAACTCAAAAAAGTCAATTTTATGTAATGCTGCCCCCTTAGCTTACAATGATAAAATCCTTGCATAACGATAAAACTCCTCAAAAAAGGCAAATGATGTTTATATAAGTTATTTTTACAAGACTTTGCTGCCATTTGATAGTAAAAAAAACATGTCATATTATTATGTTTCGATATATAAATCTACCCGCCTGTAGCAGAAGTATTTGAACTTGGTGTTTTTGTAGTCTGTTGGAACATTTTTTCAGAATACACATCAGAATCTGCTAAAAGGAACTTTTATTCCATGTTTCATTCTATAATCAAGAAAAAAAAATTCAGTTTCCCTACTCGCACCCTCTTAGCATTGGTATGGACCAAACAGAAGACGGAACAAGGTCCAAAGCATCCCGCCGAGGTGAATGGGGACAAATGTCTGTGGCGATGTGGGCCGCGGTGCTGAAATGACTGAAGAGATAAACCCTTTTGTCTGCACCCTAAGCATTCCTGCTACTACCTCGCTCTGCGGAGAAGTGGAGCGCTACCTAAATTATCGGCGGACACCACTGTCACCACCAAAAGACAGAGTACCCGACGCAGAGCTCTCACAGCTCGGGACCTGAAACATTCGGCCATATTTTTCGCCAGCTGTCAAGACGTCCAATAAAGCAGGGCAGAACGGAGGGACGACACAGGAGCTGAGGGTGGATGAAGTATCTTACACTGATGTAATATGGCTTATAAATCTAATTTAATTACCCTGTGTGGGGACGGGCTGTAGAAGCCATGACTGGATTTATTGTGCCTTAACTTGGCATCTTAACGACTTTGTGCTTTTAATATCATTACCCTGTAATTTATTCCCTTTTTGTGCGTGCGCACCAACACTCTTTAAGCGCTTGCGGCTCGACACCCACAGTGCAGTCATAATCTTTCTAAGCAGGCTGCTTTACAGATAACAGCAGGCCTGAGCTGTGACAGGCATTGATCCACAAACTCTGCATCTGACTGCGCCCTACTGTATGTCATCGAAGTGATTTCGGCTTCGTTTGGGTCCTACAGTTGCATTTCGATGTAAAACACAGTGGGCTCTTAATGCGTTATCGTGTTTGAATGGACACCTATTCCTGTTCTCTCTTCGGCAAAGCTCATTCAAGTGTGACAATTTGCGGATTTTATAGTAGGAAAAGGTTGAAGATTATGGCGAAATTCAAAATTACTTCCTGAATTTCACAGAAAAAAGTTTTTATGCTCGCTTGAGGTGGTTTTGGCTTTTCTGAAAAAGAGAATGAGCTACTGCCGAATAAGTTCTGATGCAGTGAATTTATTCGCTACATCAGCGAATGTAGTAAACTTATTTGATGTATTAAAATACTCTCTGTGTTTGCACAGTATTTTCTGTGTATGGAAGCCACTACAACACAATGGTGCATCAATACCAAACAAAGTCATGTGTGTATTATTAGCTTTTTCTTCTTTTCTGACTTGACTAAGCATTTGTGTGGAAGCTAAACATGCTAGCTCCTCTAAAAAGCAGTGAATAGACATACCATAAATATTGGACAAAAAAAAGGCCAATTTTTAAATTGAATTAATCACCCAGCACTAAAATGTGTTAGTTTTCTCTTTCGTAAGCATGTTCTCCTTCTGAGTTATTAACTTAAATATCATGTTTCATCTGTTTCTATCAATTTTTCCTTCGTCCTCATTTTCCCTTCAGGTCAGCCTGTATGCTTAAAAAATAGACAAAAAGGTGGGAGAAAAGAATTTTAAAAAATAGATTAAAAATGAAAGGTAGGGTATTGATAATCATCTCGTCTCCACCCCTCCACCTCCCCCGCTCTGTCACAAAGTTTCCAGAGGCTCTGTTCCACATTAGCTTAGCTTGCTATTCAGCTCAGCCATCAACTTAATGCAATCTTCTAAATGCCTGCTGTACGGGATAAATGACAGTGACATATTTGTTTTGCAGCCTTCTGCAATCTGATGTCTGCCACCATACTAAAGATTTGATTCATTGTCTCCCCCATTTTTCAAGCCCGTAATTGGCTGGGACCACACAGGCAAACAGTTATAAAGTCCTTCCTGTCTGTTGTTGATTAGCGAGGGCTTGTGGAAATTAATGAACCGAAAACTTAATTTAGCCATTCATCGTGACATGTTTGACATCAAACAACAAATCAGTCAAACATATTTTGTAGCTTGTTTATTTTCACTGATGGAGTTTGATCTGTTTCCGTATTCGTCGTCTTTATCAAAAGCTTTTTTGTTCTTCTTTAGTGTCAATTGGTTCTAGTGCATGTCTTACAAATGGTAATGACCTCGTTTTGCAACTAAGCAAAACTTTGTACCGTCAACCATCTGTCCAGTTTCTTTCAACAACAGGTCACAGAGCATCGACTAAAAACCAAGGTCTTGGTTTGATTCAAACGCATACATGAACTCCAAGCGGACCGGAAACTGCTCCAAAAGCAGGGCATTCTGGGTAAATGCAACCAAGACAAATGTAAAGACAAGAGAGAAACCCCTAAATCTGACGCTAGTCCATTTTTGTTTACATCTCTTGAAGGAGGAAGTTGCAGTCAGTGTCTTCTACAGAGGATTTTGTGTTTTCTTCAATGGTTCTTGGTGCTGTGCCCCCACAGGCCAGGAGGTGAACAGCTTTTCCAAAGTATTTGGTTTGTTTGAAACGGTGCAGCGTTTTCGTCCCCATTCGAACCGCGACTAGCAGTGTGAAAACACTAAATGTCAAAGAACTCTAGAGATATAAATAATTGTCAGCGTAACCTAAAATGTGGAACAGAAAGAGAAACAAGGATCGAAAGATTAAGCAAAGAAAGAGAGAATTTAAAAGCTGGCTCCAGCATGACTTCTGGGTTTTAATTACACAATTTGTCTCCGTTTAAAGGCTTTTAATACACAAAATCTATACATCGTGATCGCCACATAATGACATACATACAATATTTCTTTTGTTCATTTTGTTCAAATGATCCCTTTGTGTGCAGAAGAAGTGGAACAGCAAAGATGGATGAGATGAAACTAAATTTTTAAAGCTCTGGCGTTTTTAGAGTCCATCAGGTCGTAATGGGATTTATATGTTATGTACAATTATGGTTTTCCAATCCCTCGAGAGGCTGTTTGTTTAGATTACAAAGGAAAAAATATTGGTTAGAAAATTTCATACAACACACTGGAAAAAGTAACCACATGCCTTAAACTTTTCCACATTTCTACAAACCTTAATGTGTTTTATTGGCATTTTATGTGACCAACAAAGCATCATTTTGAGGTGGAGGAAAAATACATATCTTAATTTATGAGTACATAAATACAAAGTGGGGTGTGTATTTGCATTGAGGCTCTATGATGTTTTGTAGGCAAAATCCCCACAGCATGATGCCGCCACCACCATGTCTCATGGTACATCAAAGAGAGCGATCTACCGAGTTGGTTTCCTGTTACTCAAAGTGTTTTTTAAATTTTCATCCAATGTACTGAACAAAGCTCAACTTACAACTTGTTTTACGACCTTTAGCCCTGCTTGTACACCTCTATAGAGCTAAATTGGGGCCATAAATTTGTCAAAACACCATTTATTTAAAAAGATTTGTTAGAACTAGAAAAAGAACAGTTGTGAAACAAAACATTATTTGGAAAAAGAGAAAAAAAAAGATTAGAAACTGAAAAAATGTTGAACTAATTTCCAGATTTTTATTTCATTTGATTTTATTTTTTGAAATACAGCTCCATGACTTCATCATCCTTCACCTGTTTGTTGACTTTTTGGGTCAATTTTTTAAAACTATTAATTGTTTAGAATAAAATACATTGAAGCATCTTGTCAATAAGTTCAATTTTTGCCCGTCAAGCCAACTTCCTGTGTTTATAGCAGTGCAGCACTAACGCAACACGCTACACATTTAACACAATGTCCTCTACTGTTTGCAAGGCTGTAAATGTGATTCACATTTACTCCCCACGCTGCTGCTAGAGGAGAAGTTGTTTCAAGGTTACATAAAGCCCGACCTGGGTCACACACAGGATTTACTGTTTGTTGTAAACAAGTTGCTCACATACAAACCTGCTCACATTAAACTACAGGCAAGTACAAGATGTTTAATGCTCTGGGCATGACTGTGAAGCGAGAGACGGGACATAACATGGAAATAAAACGTCCCTCACTTTCCACAATTTAATTATCCACGTCTTATGTACTTTGTGCTCATAGTTCTCTAAATTAAAGAAGAATGGGTGTAAATGTGTGTTTGCAGATCCATGGGTGTGTCTAGGTTTTTTAGAAGGATCAGGCAGGGGAACAAACTGTAGAAGGGCAGCACATGAAAACTGTGATTTCATCTAAATGCAGCTTTAGATTATAGTGAACCGTGAAAACTTGAACAACAAAACTATTAAAAAAAAAGACACATGTATCCTTTTAGGATACCAAAACAGCGTAGTAGATTTGTTTGTTGCACTGGCCAACTCTTCTAATCACACGATTAGCACGTTTAGCTTAGCCTAGCTTAAATATGCATGTACAAATCAAATTTTAGCCTCTTTATGCTAACCAGTTGATTTAAAGTGAAAATTTTTAAACCGTTACAGACTACAAATTGCAAACAACTGCTTAATTACCCACTTTTCTCCTTTATCAAGTTTTTTAGCTGATTTTCTTATTAAGCATCAGACAACCAGTCAGTGGAACTAAGAATAGAAATTAGTCTCTTGGCTATAATTTCCTGTATTTACATATAAATGTTAAATATGTAATGCCCTATTATTAAGAAAAGTTCAAATAAAAAAATATTCTAAATAGTGGTTGTAAAACAACAAAAGGGGCATTTCTACTGACATGGAGTGTGAACAAAGAGCTGATCTATGATAAGATGTGAACAAACTGACTGACAGCTCATGTTGCAGCTGTTATAGCTTTCATATGATATCCAGGTAAAATACAAAGAGGCTTATGGTTGTAATTGGCAAAATGTGGAAACAATCAAGTTGGGAATTTTCAGCTAGAAGCTAGTGTCTTCAAAATGACATAAAGGTTCATATAAATCCAGAGCATCGTTCCTGCATCAAGAATCAACAAATTTGAATCAAACAATACAGTATTTGTATTCATGCATTTTTTTAATGTTGGGTGATTAAAAAAAATTAAGTTTCCTGAAAGATTCAAATTTAATTTAGAGAAGATCAGATGCAGTTTTTCCTTGTGCCACCAAATGAGCCGCATCCTTATCCTGTTTAATTAATTGTTCCTGAAAGGAATGAGCTCAATATCCACTGGAATAACAACAAAGTGTCCGTCCTCCACTCCAGTGAAAACACGAGGGGAGCCACTCCCTGACCTGACCTACCGGCGTGTTCAGAGTGTGGCTCGCTGTCAAAACACACTGTGTGTGTCAGCGCAGGGGTCAAGGCTAGGCTAGGCGAAGAGGAACTGGCACTCTTCACCATCAGTGGGCGGAGGAGGGAAGCAGGAGGTTTGAGACAGGCAGAACCCACACAGAGCGAGCGGATCGGTCCGAGCTGCCAGCCGCGGCCGCAGAGAGACGGAGGGAATGAGCGCCAGCCGCCAGCAGAGTATTACCAGACCCCGAGCGGAAAATCCAAAGGTTACATGCATTCCTAGCAGACAGAAATAGAGCTTCAAAAACAGTAAAAGAGTATTTATTTAACGACTAAAAACACAAACCAACTGTAGCAAGTGGATCTAAAGTGCTAATAGAAATAGTTTTTAAATCTGAATAATTCAGTAATAACTCAAATTTGAACCAGAGAGGATATTTTCATTATTAAGAACAGGAAAGGGTTAGTAAAATCAGATAAAACTTTGGGCTACATCAAGCTGCGTCAGGTAGTGTTTGATGTTTTTGCAGAAAATTGTAGAACACAAGATAAAACAAAAAAAGGACAAACATGCAGGTTGAAATTAAAAGAAATAACCTTAACAGCTCACTGAATAAATTAACAAAGAAGAGTTCTTTACTGGAAATAATCAGTAAAAATCAAGAACCAGAGGAACAAAGATTCAGCATCAAAGATCCAAACTTTCACTGAGCTCAGTGGAAAGCCAAAACAGTTTAATTGGCAACCTGGTGGACTCTACCATCAAGCTAAAAGTGGGTCTTCACTGGGTCTTTCTGCAAAGGAGACGATTGAAAATATTATGCCAAAGTCAATGCAGAAGTCAAAAATCAACTTTCTTTCATCACCATATCAGTTTCTAGACCTAAATTAAAAGGAGAACCTGTAGACTGAGCTCTTTCTCTAGCTGTGTTTCCATTGCCCAAATTTAAATTACGAAAAAACATTTGCTTAGTGGAAACATGGCAATTTTAAAACCCTTGGGAGTCAGGGGTCTAAATGTCCGTTTTGGTCTAATTTTGAATTTACCCTTATATTTGCACCAAAAAAACTATTTACTTTGCCTTATTTGGTATCATTATTTTCAGCACAACCTCAACTTTATCATTTTACAGTGTTTGTTTCATTTTGACAAAATGCATCATCACAGTGGACCAAAAATCACAAAAAAAAAACAAAATCCGAGTAGAAGAATATTGATATTTTTAGTATAAAATTCACAAAAATGTTGAACCAACCATTTTTTTAACCAGTAATGATAATTTATAGTGTACATTTTAAAAACATGTGTAAAGATGTTGCAAAAAACAAAATTAAATACATGTTTTACATTAAATTGTGTTTCGCACCACGTGTCTCCTCTCTCCCCCACAACATACCGACAACACCTTGTGATACATTTGAGGAAATAGGAAATATAAAAAATGGATGTCATATTGCATTCAAGCATTTCCTGGTCACAAAACATTCACTGAATGAGCCGCAAAGACGAAAAAGGGTTTTTCGTCTTCCGGCTCAAAGTGGAGCACCACTACCTGCTGCGCTTCATTCTTTACATAATCAGGGTTTCCCCCAGTGTATTATAAGCCTGGCGGCCCGCCATGCTTTACTAGCCCCGCCGCCAGGCTAAGCTTTGCTTGTCTACGTTTTTAAGAAAATAATAATAATAATAATAATAATAAAAAAAATCGCTTTCATTTTTTTAAAACCAACAGCGCGTGGACCAATCACACAGCTGGCGCCTCTGTGCTTTGCCTCTGTGCTTTGCTTCGCGCGCTGTCGCTGCTTTACCTCAGCGTGGATCGCGCGCGCCTCCTTTCACTCAAACTGGACACAGGCTGACCTGTATGGATGTTTACATCTACCTACTGTGAAGAATTATGATCCTTTGGACAACTCTAGGTAAGAGTTTAAAACCCGCCGTGTTAGCTCTGGTTGCGCAGCTCCATGTGAACCACAGGAATAACCCATAGCAAATTCAGAGGTCGCGTTGTGGAGTGATGAGAATGATTCATCTTTGTGAACGAACAATTATATGCTGTGTTTACACCTCAACACGTTGCCCAGCGTGTGGCTCTGTGTCTGTCTTCCCTGTAAAGTTTATGTCTTTGAGCGTTTGTGGATAGCAAGCAGTGCTAACCTCATCATGCAGGTTTAACCTGGTGAGGAGCTTTCGCGCCCTCTGGTCTGTAACGCATCACGTTGATTTTATATTATTTTATTATTATTTTTCTGGTTACACGATGCATCAAACCATTTGAAATGCGTTGTCTACTTTGAGTTAATGCGCACGGCCACACGGAGATCTGAGAAACCCGTCTCAAACTCGACCAACCAGAATGGTTTCTGTGACGATTATTAAAACTCAACAGACACGAAATGGAACAGCTACTAAAGCCACATTAGCAGCATTTGAATTAAATCTCCCGTTTCAGCACATTACCTCATCATGCAGGGCCGGTCCAAGGCTGTTTGAGGCCTTGAGCAGAATCTGATTTACGGGCCCCTTTTGCTGCTAAAAACATCAGCACCTCTAACAGCTTCTGTGTTAGATTTGGTTAAATATGGAAGAAGGGAGTAGTTTAATTGGCCAGCCTAAAAGGTATTTGTAAATTCAAAGATTAAACTCCCAGCATCAGATTGTTGCTATGGTAACAAAACAATCTAACTATGAATATTGTTCTTTTAAGTTTTACAAAGTAAACTTGAGAACTCCTTAAAATTTTGGATCTAAATGTTAAACACTTTAAAATCTTTTAATTTATGTATGCCTAAACAATTGAATAAAATTTATTGATATTGACTTGTTTATTGATATATCAATAAACAAGTGTAACATTTAGGTATCTGTGGTCTGTTTTAAAATATTTGTGTTTATGGGGCCCCTGAAGCCCTGATGGAGCCGCTGACTTAATTTGGATTAAACAGCGCCTCGACGCCCCGACCACCGGGCTTAGCAAGTTTTCTGGGGGAAACCCTGCATAATCTTTTATATACAGAACAGAAACCACTAAATTGAAAACAAATCATGAAGTTGATGCCACCGATCGCTCTGGTATCGAAACTACACTGCCTACTCTCACTGCCTTTGCAGCTGCTTCGTTCACATTGTAACTCCGTTCAGCTTCTCTTTCACCATAACTTGAAGAACTTTACTTCGTTTCTTAGCAACAAAATGCATCCCATAATTATTTATTGAACATGCGAGAAAAAAAAACCCTCATCGTCAAGCTCAAACTCCGAGTCAAGCTCAAACTCCGAGTCCGAACCATCTGGCAGCGCGCCTTTGTCCTCTAACCCTAACCCCCATGTACTTCAGGGCTTGCTCCACAGTCATGGAAACCGTTTAGTGGAAACTCACTAAAAACCGTCTACGAACACTGCACACACACACACTAATGCACACTAACACACGTATGATCGAAAAATCTAATCCAAAACACTACTAGCTAAATCCGACATGTCAACAACGCGCCGTTCTCTACCGCCACAAAACTCTCTCCCCGAGCTGCTGTTCCGATCTCAAATCAAAATGCCCGAAAATGCTTTCTGATTGGTTGCTTCAGAAATGTGGTGAGTTTGGAGGAACTCGGAAAACTTACTTTCATGTTGCATTCGTTCACTTTTTGGTCATAAAACATCCACTGATTGCACTGAACATGCGTAAAATGCGCACTATGCTATGGCCAAAATGATCGACCATATTCCTGGTTTTATTTGGAAATAACTATAAAACAATCAATATAAAACCACTACTTTTATAAAGTTTGAAGTCTCTACTGTCCAAGAGAATTGAAATGCACACTCCTCATGCCGTCAGTTTTTATACAGAAGCCTTTTAAATGCATGAGGTCATGCCCGCCACAGGGCGGGCAGCGACTTCACAGGGTTTTAAACCACGAGCAGAATAAACGAGCTCGTGGGGGTTTTGTTACGCGCTTTTCTTTTGAGTAATATCCTGTTTTATGTTTTTAAGTCACGTCCATAGACGGTTTCCAACTTTCTCATGTCATGCCCGCCACAGGGCGGGCAGCGACTTCAGATCACATTTTTCACTAAAAGATTTTGCTCTAGGATGAGGTGGCTGTTTTGGCCCTAACGAAAAAGATGTACTTCACAAAGATGCAATGGAAACTTTCACATCACACAAGTCAACTGGATGTTACTACTGGCAGAAACAACAAAGAAGATGACAGGAAATGGTAGGAAGATGATGGTTTGTGTTTGGGTTTTTTTCAGACAATGTGCAGCTCACAGCAAAGCACAGTTCATAAAAAAATCTTGTCATTCAAACATGTTGAGTATCGACAACGATTTTCACACATTAATAATGCAAATGCAGCTTCAGAGAACATTCGTTACATTTTCCCCTAAACAAACTAAAACCTAAAATGTTTTCACACATTGGATCTGGATAATCCTCAGAAGCTCCACAGATTGTTACTCACTGAAGGCTGGAGGATTCAGGGGATATGTTGAGTCAGAGTCAGTTCACCACATACCCAGTTCTAAAACTACCTAAAACTGAATTTAAGAGCAGAGTCCTGCGGATAGAAACACATCCAGGGAGTAAAAGGATAACCTGGCCTGGCCAGAATAAGCTGTAGGAGGTGTGTACTTTTAGTTTTTGTGGGTGTGTGTGTGGTCATGGCTGAGTTTTACTGTGTGTGCATGTGTGTGTGTGCACTCCAGAGTGATTTATGGGGCCTGTCCTCCTCTGCCAGCAGTTTGTCTCCTCTAGCATGGAGGATGAATGGCCCACTGTCAGCCCTGCCTCAACCTCCTCTGCTGCGCTCTCTCAAATTACCTTTCTTCTTCTCCGTCCTCCCCTTCTAGTTTCATCTGCACTATCTTATCTCCCCACATGCTCTTCCTCTGCATGCACCTTGTCATCCTCACTTCCTTCTTCCCGGCCCGTGCTCTCCCGCGCTCACTTAGTTGATTTGATCCCTCTCTGCCTCTCTGTTGTGCGACCCTGCCTCTTGTCGGCTCTCCCTCATCTGTCACGGCTAACAGCTGTCTCCTCTGTGGATCTGGGTTGTGCTTTGACCAAATCCTGACCTCTAATCTGATCTCTGATTGCAGGGAGGCTTCATTCGAATGCAGCACATCCATTCGGGAAAGTCCCCATCTCCTTTTTGTATCTCGTCCGTTTCAGTGGTTGGATGTTGAGGCCACTTAAAGCTTCAAAGGTGACTGACTATTTTTCTTTCAACAGGCCAGGATGGATCTATGAACTGTACAAAACATGTTCAGTACTTTTTGTTTCCTTCACAAAAATCATTCTTAGGTAATGAGATTTTAGTTTGGTCTCTTGTCCAAATAAGCTGCTGCTGGCCACGGCCTGCAATTCAACGTTTACACTCACACGTGAAAATGACTGCAAAACAGATGCACAATTATACAACCGTACATCTCTGAAAAGCAGAAATGGAGCCTCCTGCACTACCGATAAGAATGCAGCAAGTGGTTTCTGGATGGCAAGTCAGCAACTAAACACGTTCCTTTTTCCAGCAGCCATTATGCAGCGCACAATATAGTAGAACCAGATGACCAAACGTGCTGCAGCTCAGCTTGAGTCCAGAGGTTTTTGAAAAGGGTCATTTTCCAGACACCAAAAAAAACATTCACTTATTGCCCAAAAAAAAACCTCAACTGGGTGTTTTTTAAGTGCTTGGGCTGTTTTGTAGAAGCAGTGGAGAAAATTGAAAAGACAAAAAGCCTTGATGGCTTCCTTCACATCCCCAACGTTTTTCACCACTTTGTGACTTCAGATTTCTAACTAACTAATCCTCTACAAAGTTTATGCATCATAGTATCATTATTGTACAAGTATTAGAACAATATTTAACACATAAGGTACATTTTTGACCACAAATAATTCCACTATTCCACAATTTCACTAACATTTTGGTAGCACTGTTAGCTGCGTTAACGTCATACAATCAACAAAAAGAAAAAGGAAAAAGAAAGAAAACAAAACAAATGTAGGCTCTAGATGCCAGAAATGAAGACAAGTTGGTATGGTTGCTATGGGAAAATTACTCTACTTAGGCTTTAAAAAAAACCTTCTCTCAATGCGTTTATAGCTCTAATGACTACTTATGCATTAGATTTAATAGAGTATGAGATATGAGGTTATTAGGTTTTCATTTAGTTTAAAATAGACCATCATGCAGTCTGCGAGCCCTTTGAGTCCATTGTTTCAGACCAGACTAACTGTTCATAAATTCAAGTTATGGATCACCACTGTGACATTCCTATTCCAAACGCCCAAACGGAGTTTTTGCTCAAAGCATGGATGTCCAAAGTGTGGTGTGAGGGCCTTTTGAAGTCCTTCAAACCACTGTGTGCTACACCACCCGCATGCAAAGGCACTAGATGCACATAGACGTATTTATAGGTGAAATATTCAACGTTGAGACATTTTTAAAATGATACACACAAGGTTAAAATGTCTTAAAATTGGAAATGTTTAGAGCAGCACAAAGTACACTTTTGTTTACCACATGCTTCGCTTTAATTTTATAGCAACTAAGAATACAGACGTCTAGTAACTTATTCAAACCCATTAATTTAACTTGGCTAAAAAAACCAGCTGTTTTCATGAAAGGCTGACAGTTGTTGTTACCGAGAATAAAAATATGAATAGAAAACAATTGACACTGTATTCCTTTATTTTAATAAGGCATCAGTTACAGTTTACTTCATTCAAGCTGCATGTGTCAATTGTAAAATGTCATTAAAATATATTTATGTTTTTTGTTGTTTTTTTTTTAAGTGTTTGTGGCATGCAGTTACTTTGGCAAAAAGTTTGGATACTACTGCTTAAACATTTCTAGTCCTGCTTTAAAACGAGAGCTGGACATAAACACAGTTCTTTCTATTTCATTAATAGAAAGAAAAATTATGTCATTTCAAAGTATCAAACCCAGACTTAAAACAAATCTCCCAATAAAACAATGTGTCCTTTGCATTATGATGCAAACCTCTGAGGTCTTCCCAGAGAATAAAATACAAAGACGGTGGACAAAGTGATTTCGGAAGACAAAAATCGATTTTATCGCAGTAGACGATTGCGACAAAAGGAGTAGCGTGCCGTTTTAAACTAAAATGAGGAGTGGCGTTTGGAATTTCATTTATAAAAACTGCCAGCTTTAACATCCACAGATGACCAGTGCTATTGGTTCTGGTGAATTTGGTGGCGTCGCTCCTTTTAATACATGTTTCAGCATTTTGAAACGCCAGTAAGCAACAAAAAGCAACTACCACTCAATAAAATGTGGAAAATTAGAAAAAGAAGCAAACTGAAGAGGTTATTTTATTCAGACAAAGTCTTTAAAAATGAAAAAAAGTCAATTATGCATTGTAAGTTAATGTTTGTTGGTTCAACCAGAGAAAGTTGCTCTGTTGGGACATAACATATAATGTGTACATCTACTAAAAGATTAAATGCGTTGTCACAGCAGGTGAGATGATCATCACTAGCGTACAGGATAAGATGCTCCTGTGTCTTTTTATTGTTTTATGTAATGCAGATTTCAAATCTGAAACACTCCACACCAAAGCAATGCAAGGAGAGCATCAAAAGGTGTTTGGTTTGTGGTTAACTATATGTTGAAAGTCCAAAAGGTTGGAGTTAGTATATTCTGCAATGTGAGGTAGAATATATTTTCCATAAATCTTTCAAAATATTTGAACTCTTTAAGGTGCCACCTAACTTCTTCTGCACAGTCTGCATGAAATAGCTGATAAGTAACCAAGCATTAGTTATTTGTTTATACTTATTAATGCATTGAACCACGAGCTAAAAAACAGAGGTATGCATAGTTCACCTGTCTTTTAAATCCTTTCAAGGTTTCTCACTGGCATTTTACAAAATGTTTTTTTCTGAATTTGATTAAGTGAAATTTGTCAGTCAGTATTAGACCAATTTTTGGCTTTGGATTAGAGTATCATGTTTTCATGATATGCTTATAGTTATAAAAAAGAAAAAGATTTCTGGCATGCACTTTCAACTCCATAATGTTCCTGTAGGTTACCGACATCACCGGCGGATGAACGCTGGAGAATAATGTCCTCCAGTGTCATTAATTGTGTGTCATTATCATAATTTAACATCCTGCTCCACCCTCTTCATCTTTATCACTGGCTGTACAGTGCAGTCATTAATCAGGCTGAGGGAAGAAGGAGGGAGGAAGGCGACCAGGCAGACAAATTAAATCAAAAAATGACCTCTCTATCAATCCCATTTTCAACACATTAGAGAGGAAGCACTTTTTCTTCCTCCAACTCCTATTCCTCCCTTTAGCACTCAGCTTTCCTGGTCTAATGGTAGATATACAGTGACATAGTAATGATCCAGCCATGGCTGCAGAGCACCAGCAGTATTGATCAGCCGGCTGATTTATTGCAGGTTACAAGTGATTATTGGGCCATTAATCAGTCTGGGATTACCCTATCAATAAAAGTGCTTACGTTTGTTTGTAAAGTGCTTGCCCGGCCATAGGAAAAGGGTGGTGTGTGTGTGTGTGTGTGTGACCAAGCTCCAGAGACCCTCGGCTCAAAATGGAGTTATTTCAAGAGAAATAATCCTTGGTGTTCTGGTCAAATGTGCTGCATTTATTCTTGGGAAAAAAAATTAACTGCTCAGTTAATTGCTTTGCTGTTTAAGTCACAGTTGGAAAAAAAGAAGAGCTGTTTTTTGATTGTAAGGAAATGTTGAAAATGATCAGGCCTATGTTATGCTTTTTGTGTGTTTTTAAATCTGTGTTTGACGGCTTCCTTCAAACTTAATACTACATTCCTCTAGGGCTGCAACAAGCATTTTAGTGATCGATTATTCTAATGATTAGTCGTATTATTTAATAAATGGAAATGGGCAAAGAGAGAAGACCTTCTGTAAAGTTCCCAGATTTTTGAATCAAATGCCAGACAGCCACGTCAAGGACTAATATCCACCATTAAGTGTCCATAAATTTCCAACTAAGGATGCTAATATGTCTTGTTAACATACATCCTCTCTAAGAAAGGACCTCTAAGCATCAACACGTGTGAAAAAGTATGTAAATTTCAAATGAAATATATTTAAGACTCACGTGGTTGGAGTGTTGCATGCTGATTTACAGGTGTTAGTTTAGTTTTTGAAAAAGTAACAGGCCATGAAAGAAACGATAACACGAGTCTGCAACTCGAGATGCTGAATCAGAAGACAACTCAGAGTCAGTGCTGTGACCATAATGGCAAACTGCTCAAGGAATGTCAAAGACAAAGCAATATTTTTAATGCAAAAGTAGTCCATGAAGACAGTAAGTGTTTTGTCACTTTTTTTAGAAGCAGTAATTCTGTAATCTAATTAGTTACATTACTCAGTACAGAACATGAATTAGGTAAAAAGGCCTATGCAACAGAAGTCTTGTCAAAACGCAGTGCGCAGAATGAAAAATAGCTACAAATGCATGCTCTGACTAAAAGTAATTAATTATGTGATGCTATTTAACCTTAAATAAAGCAAGAAAAGCACAGCTGGCATAAAACAAGAACATTGCTTAAGTGTTCCATGTGTTTTACATGCCTCAAACCAAACCCTTTGTCATCATCAACAAACACACACACACACACACACAAAAGCCAGCGCTATTAATGTAATTCACAACCTTAATCCCCTTCCTTAAATTAGCAGCCGGATAAAAAGATACTGCTGCTGTCGGCCTGCCAGCAGCTTTACAACATGCCATAAAACAGGAGGATGGAAGGGAGAGGGGAATGACTGAGAGGGGCGAGAGGGCGGGGGGGGGGGGGGGGGTGCTGCTTAAACCCCACCAGAACCCACAACCACTGCCTGGGACACACTTTTACAACAGCCAGCAAATTGAGAGTAGTGATTTTCCTATAAAAGCCCTCAAGAATAGCAGAGCCCGGAGCCTGTTGAGTTTAATGAGAAGGTTTGATGGCTGCCCCCTGTCAAACAGGCCGACTACCCTGCCAAACACTGTTGCTTTTCATTTTATTTGCAAGTGTGTTCGGGTAACTGATTAAACATCCTGGGACCTTCTCGGATGCGCTGCCAGGAGTCCCCTTGCCCTGCCTCCCCCGGTGCCGCGGCCGTAAAAACCCGACCCGACAGGGGTCTCGTAAAGCAGACATAATGCCGTCGTAAACATGTCACAACACCTGTCGTAAACATTAATGACTGTTTATGAACAGCGATGATGAATCCGAGAGCTCGGGCTCCTCTGGAAGCCGTTCAACAGGATACGGCTGGAGAAACACAAATCCCAGCTCTGGCAAGTGGAGGGGAGGTGGGCTCGAAAATAACTGGCCTTTTACAGTGAGGAGTCAAAATAAAGTTATCTGAGCCAAGGAGTTGTTCTTTAACCCACCAACGGTCTTAGCATGACGCTCAGGAGGAGTGTGGAAAATGTCACAGTTGGACAAAGGGGTAAAAAAAAAAAACTTGAAAAAACACACACAGGCTCAGTGTGACCCCAACAGGCCGCGCACAAAGTAAAAATGCTCATGTGGTCCATCTCTTAAGACCGCAGGAGAGTTGAAGACATCTTAAGGTGTTTCCACACCTGATAGTTCTGTGGTCTCTGATTGACTGGAGTCCAAAATTGCAACATTTGTCACATCGTCAGCTGGTGCGATTTTCTTTCACGCTGCACTTTCAAAGGATCCAAAACCTTTGAAAAACCTGTTCCTCCCCTCATCTGTGGTGGCGCTGCACCAAGCACTACTGAAGGAAACAACCTTGAGAACCCCTGAAGAAGACATGAGCTCAACTTCCTCTCTCACAAAGGAAAGAGGAAAAAATTGAGTGGTGTGAGATTTTAGTGGTAATTGGATTTCTCTTGTCGTTTGTAAAAGAGCACAACTCATTTCTCCCACTAATTCTAGACACACATTTGTTTTGGTTGCATTTACCCAGAATGCCCAGCGCTGTAGTCTGCTTCCTGCCTTTGGAGCGGTCTCTGCTCTGCTTGCTATTCAAATATGCATCCGAACAGAGCTAGAGTTCACTTCCACCAAAACGAGACCTGGGTTTTTAGGCCTAGCAGAGTTCACTCCCGCGATCCGCATCAAAGTTCACACCTGCCCAAACAAAACTGAACTTTCTAGGCAAACGAACTGAAGTTTGATTAAAGCAGACTAAACGGGGCTGGTGTGAATGCACTCTTAATGTCTAGTCCATTCATCACTCATGTCACAGCTCACTAACATCTTCCCGTCACTTGTTCCAACTCATCATCATCATCATCAACTCCTTTCGATCGCTTGACCCGCCGTGGTAGCGGGGGGTCAAACGTCTTCTCGCAAGCAACATGTGTGCAGCTGATGGAAACATGCTCTGCAAAACCTCACAAGCCTGGCGCTCGGCTTAGAGCCGGGGGAACAGATAGCTGTAATCCCATTTTCCCAGCAGGCGGGCCAACATGCCTGTCTGTGGTACTTAGAGATAAACATCACGGTGCACTCTAGGTGACCCGGCGCACACCTGCTGAGGCAGGCTCGCGTAAAACACACACACACACACACACACACACACACACACTGCATGCATGCAGGTGCAAAGACTGCTTTATGCGCTTTGTCAACGTATGAATTATGGAGCATGGCGTGACAGTTTGCATTTAAGTGATGTCAGCAGATCCAATAAGGCTATGAGGAACAGATGTACGTGAGCTTTATATAGTTTGTGTGCTGCGCTGTCAGACATCCCTGAGGGGACAGCCTAAGACAAATGTGTTGGTAATTTACAAGTGTGCTTAAATACCCATTATTCTTTCCTCTGCGAGCTCTCTCAAGATCCGCTGCGCTCGTTCATCATCGGCTACGCAGCAGTGTGCACACATAAAAGCAGAAAGAAAAATGAGGCTTTCGCTCGCTCTCTCTCTATCGGATTGCATCACTCCAGAAGCTTTAAAGAACTTGTAGGGACTTTTGCGTCGCTTCGGAGGCTTGTCAAAATCAGTGCCATCCATGGTTATGGCTGAGACGTGTGAGCAGGAAGTAGCTTTGGACGGGCGCACATTGGACAAAAGAGCGTTTAGCAAGAAGTTGAAACAATTGGAGCACTAAAAACAGAGAAATGCCTTGCAGTAGAGCTCCGTCTCCCTGAAGTTGTCAAATGCTTTAATGTATTTAGTTAGTTTTTATAGGCTAGACCAGTGGTTCCCAAACTTTTTCTTCTGCGCCCCCCCAGTGGTTTCCAAAGTTTTCTGGGCCCCTCCATGGATTACCAATAGCTGTCTGGTTGAAACGACGGGGGGGTTCGTACGTAGCTGAACATAGACAACATTGGTAGAACTACAAGCTACTTGTTAAGCTGAAGGTGCTGTATTGATATTAGCTAGTCATCTTTTAGCTAACATTACCTGCATCCAACAGCTTTACTCAACTCAGTCAGTTAGGTTGGGGGAAAAACTGCAAAGTTCTTTGTGTTTCGCTGCCATGATTCTAACACACCTGCGTAGCTCTGTACAGCAGCAGCAGGTCTCCTTCACCCAACTACACTGCCACACAGGTGTAAACTCAGCACGAGTGTTGTACCACTCATGTTGCGTTTAAAGGCGGCTCGGAAAAACAGGTTACGACATGTTAACAACGGATTAAACAGTTTTAAAAGTGACAGAGGACACAAATATGGGAAGTGTGGAAGCTCCTACTGTATCAAATTGACATAGGAATAACAGAGAGTTGGCCATTCTAAGGTAAAAACCCAGCGCATACAGCGTTCATGATCTTTTTTTTTTTCATCTAGACGGCTTTCTGCGACCCCCCCCCCCCCCCCCTGCAATGGCACTGTGTCCCCCCTAGGGGGCGCGCCCCACAGTTTGGGAACCTCTGGGCTAGACCAACATTAAGTGGCACATAGTCATAAATAAACCTGTCTCATACTAGCAATAACTCAGCTAGTTGCACGATAATCTAAAATACACTCAATAATTTCAGTCGTCAAGAGATGCTGCCCTTTAATATTGTTGGAAAGCCGCCATTTTGAGAAAAGCTGCAAACATTTGACACCAAAGTATTTTGCATTATTTGGTTGCCTTGTCCAAGCTGAATGACTATTGTTGTTTGGTCAGAGAGACCAAACAACAATAGAGACTTCATTATGATTGGCTGGAAATGGTCTCAAATTGACGATGTTAGCGTTTATCGATAAAATTTCGGGGGCAATTTATCATCCAGCAAAATTTTTTATTGTGACAGGCCTAATTGTAGAATTGAAGACAAATTAAATACGTTTTCCATTTTTTGGCAAACAAGAATCTAAAACAAGCTGTCAAGCATTTGCATTCAATCCCCTTGACTCAATACTTTGTTGAAAAGATTTTTGCTACAATTGCAGCCAAGTATTTTGGGGCATGTTTACACAGCTTTGCCTATCTAGAGAGAAAAATGTCTTCTTTGCAAAAATAGCTCATGCTCAGACAGATTGTATTGCATAAAATTCCAATAAAACATTTCGATGTCAGATGCTCTAATGGGGCAAAATGTATAAAAGAGGCGTCAATACGGCAACGCACTGTGTTTCATAGCATGACATGATTCCTAACAGAGTTGGAATTAGTTGAATAAAATTACTTCAAAAGAATGACGACAAACCCATAGTCTTACCGTAACACCTTATTGTAAATCTGCTTAATAGACAAAACTTTAGATAGTGACACAATCAAATGAGTGCAAAAAACCTTTGACTTTTTAAAAGAATACATCACTTTTCTAAACATGTAAATTGTCTTGCATAACAGATCAATATATAACAAACTAAACTAAACCATAATATTTTGCTAAAAATGGCATTACTGTTTTGTATGACAACTTATTAGGCCCATTGCAGATTAAAACAGTACATTTCTGCCAGAAAAGTTCACCATTTTGAGATTAGTTGCAGACATTTCTAGAAAAAAAAAATCTGGAAACTTCTGAGTTTCAGAAGTATAAGATTTTTGACTTTTGAAACTCAAAACTTCCTAAACTTTGACATTTTTTTTTTCGATAAAATTTCTGAAATTAAACTCTAAATCTGAGTTTTTTCCAACAAATTTTCAAACTCAGAAATTAACTTGTTTTTTGTAGAAAAGTTCTGACAATGATCTGAAAATTTGAATTTTTTAGAGCAAATTTTCAACTTCTGAAACTCAGAATTTGTTGGGTTTTTTTCTAGAAAATTTCTGAGCTTGATCTCAAATTCTTCTGGCAAAGATTGACTCTATTTTTTCTGTCTGCAATGGGCCCAATACGCCGTCGTGGTTTTGATAGGACTCCGCTTGATGATTCCGCTTTTAACACATTTCGGTCTGCTTTAGTTTTCGTTCTTCGTGCTCCATAACAGAGGCAGAGCCGGTCACGACCAGATGGTTGAAATCCATCAGAGCTTCTACCTTCTCTCAGCTGTGTTTGCAGGAGTTTTTTGGGGGAAGGACAGTGAGGCAGCACCAGGAGCGTTGGGGAGTGAGGCCTACTCACCCTTCAGCATGAGCAAATGACCTGGTGTCAGTCAGAGGGACCCAGCTCCTCGTTAAGCTCCACCTTGATGAGTTTGATGAGCTGCAGCGTCTCCGACTCCACCTGCCAGTCGCACCTTGGTGAGACAGGAGAGAGAAGAAATAGCCAAACTGCACAAAACTCAGCAGACATGACATAAACGGAGACAAATTTACTGCGCTGGACTCGGTTTCAGGTTTCTGTTTGTTGTTCCAAACACATTGAAAGTTGCTGCATTGTAATAACTGGAAGAAAACAAGTATAGGGTTGTAAAAGGTCAGAAGGTTTGACCCAAAAGAGCTCTAAAAGTAAAGATGAATATTTTAAAATAAACTCTAAAATATATTATTTGTACAGTTTCTTGTACCGATACAGTTTATTTAGAATTCAGCTTATTTGAAAGAATAGTAGAGCAGTATATCATCAGCATCCATTCTTTGATCTAAACATTTATTTTGTAGGCCAGACTTTGTCCTGTGAAAAGGTGACATCTACCTCCGTCTTAAGAAGTTTGGAGACTTTTTAATCATTTCCTTTCTGATGTTTAAATGTAGGAAGGCACAGCAGCTACTTCCTGTAGGTGCGCAGTGATATACTCTCTGCATCTGAAGCTTCTGGCTTGAACAGAACTGTTAACCAAACCTCAAGGCCGTCACAGAGAAACTGCATCTACATTGAGCTTACATTACAAACATCCATTGAACAAAATGATTTCTACTAGATTTTTAGTTGAGATGCTTTCTATTTGTAAAAAAAAAAAAAAAAAAAAAAAAAAGAGTATCCTGGACTACTGCATCAAACTCAGACAAATCACGTTGATGTTTGTGGCTGTAAAAGCACAAAATATTTTGGCAAGGCACTGTGGGCGGCTTTTTGCCAAGGACGTCTTGAACCTTGACATTAAAGATAAAACTATAAATTATTTTTATCAGAAGCAGCAGCAGCAGCTCTTGAGGCTGTAATTGATGGGGGGCGGGGGGGAAACCCCAAACACGAAGCTCCGAGTTAATAATAATCTTTACGTTGTTTCATAGCATTTATTTCACCCCTCCTCTTCCTCCGAGTTTACCTGCGTTTCTCGAGCTCTTCCTGGGGCTGTTGTCGAGGTAAGCTGGTACTTTCCTGAGTGATTTACTGGAGCAATATGAACCTGGGTGTGAGAATTACTGGGGGGTAAACCGGACAGCTGCTGTCCGAGTGACGCCGCGCGCGTGGCCGCTGAGTCACGAGCTCGAGCGGAGGGCAGATACGGAAAACACAGACGCCACGTTATAGGCCATCTGCGTGATTTGACGGAGGAGAGAGAGAGAAAGAGAGGGGGGTGGGGGGGGGGTAATGATGAGGTCACACATTAAGGGGACGGGGGTTCGGTTCTCCACAGCGACACACACACACACACACACACACACACACACACACACGGAGGAACCCCTAGCATTATCTGTCCTCTGTCACTCGACCTGACACTCAGACGGGGCTGGAGAAACAGTCTAGCAGCGCGTGGAGGAGATTGTACCGCCGCTCCGTTTCTCTCTTCGGCTCGTGTTAGTCTGTCTGACAGCGCAGCGTTGATTTATGACTCCCGCAAACAGACACAGCCAGCAGACATGATGAGAGTGCTCGCGTCCTTGTGTGTGTGTGTGTGTGTGTGTGTGTGTGTGTTTTGTCGCTGTGGAGAACCGTGTGTGTGTGTGTGTGTGTGTTTGCGCGCGCGAGAGAGAGTGTTTTGAACTCACGTGATTGATTGTCTTGTCCGTGCTATGTTTTTCTGAAATGTAATCTCTCTGAGCAGCATGAAAGGTGTGAGACCCCAGAGGAGTAAAAAATAAAAAAAATAAAAAAAAAAAAGAAATAAAACCGGGCCTCGCTCCTTCCATCCCTCCCTCCCGCCTCCGCCGCGTCTGTACAGGCTTTCGGTGAATCGCAGGCCTGTATAGAATTTGCATACCTTTACTAGGAAATTGAATTCCCTCTCTTCCTGTAAAACTCTCCCCGGGATTAAACCGTCACCGTGTGATTTACTGTAACCTCGCTACAAGCAGAGCCAACGCCGGAGTCATGATTGATGCGGCGGCCAGAGCTTCTCGTTGCAGCATTTTCACACTGTCAGATATTTCATTTTGCTCCCTGCACAATTACAACAGCTCTGAGCATCATGAGGTAAGATTTGCAGCGTAGAGGCATTTTGGGTGTTAGGGATCAAAGATGGATGGAGATGTGAGTGGAGGCATTTGGTGAAAGTCTGAGCAGCTCCTCTTTTTTGTAGAAGAAAATTCTCTTGGCCGATGTATCCAAATTGTCCACAATATCGATACCAAGTCAATATCAAAATCAGATTGATACTATTGTCATGACCTTTTGCTGTTTTAAAAGCAATGTAAACTTTTTTTTTTTATTGTTTTGGTTTATCATGTAAATACGATGTTATTTTGTAGACACCTGTAAACTTTGTGAAACTTCTGCCCTAGATTTTGACAAAAATAATAAAAGATAAAACACAAAACAACTAATGTTCAAAAGTTTGATATATGATATATAGAAAATAAGTATCTGTATTTGTATCGGTATCGGTGCTACTGGCCCTATTTACTTGGCACGGACATGCAGAAGGGGGGATCTGGGGGGGCTTGAGCACCTGCCCCTTTTGCTCCTTGCCCCCAAGTGCCCTTTGGGCCAATTTTTATTATTTTTATTTTTTATTTTTTTGTATTTTTTATTTCCTAAGCCCTCTTCTGACACATAATAACATATACTAAAATTATTCGTTTTTTGTTGGGGGTTTTTCGTACAACATAATAATCCAGTCACCTTGTTACCTTTGACCTTTTGCCTGTGACGCATGATGCAGTTGCCTCTCGCACAGTGAGATAAGGCGGCTAACTGGAGCTCAACGTAGCAAACGTTCCAGATTACAGAACAGTTTTTGGTGAATTAAAAAAAAAAAAACATTTTTGGTGAATAAAGTGGAGTAGACTTGCTACTTGTCAGATGATGGAAAACATTTCTGCTTCAGCACAGAGTATCGGTTTAAACAACAGACACTGACAGGCCTCTGTGTCTGTCTTTCTCTGAAGAACTACTGAGGGGAGGAGACAACCAGGTGAGGAGAAACTGTTCTTATCTATGGATTCAGTATTTTTATCATACAGACATTAGGCTGTTGTTGTTGTGCTATTAGCAAAGCAAAGCAAGATAACTAAAAAGCTTCTCCCCTGTATCTTTAATGAAATCAGTCATTCTTCAGTATTGCTTATGCAATAGGGGGCATATTGCCCATCCATCATCTCCATATCCAATGGATATATGTCCGATCTTCTAATTTCCTTTGCTGCATAATGTACATTGCATTTATTCTAGCGTTAGGTAAATGTATCTTGAAGGAGAATAACACTTAAATAAAAGTCCAACAAAGATATTCATTTAGAATTAAAAATAACTCACCCTGAATTACCAAGATAGATATAATGTATGTAATAAATGTGTGTCATTAATGAAGGGAAAAAACTCAATTCAGACTTTAAGTTTAGGGTTTGGTTCGCAGAGTATGACGTTAAATTTGTTTCCCAATTATTCAATGAAAAAAAAAATTAACCTCAGTTAAGTAAAATACAGTAAAATTGTAATCAAAACCTTTGGAATTGTAATGATTCCTTTTTTTAAAAAAAAAACAACAAAGTTTTGTTTAAAAAACTTTTTAAAATTAAATTAAATAACTCATTTTTGTCTTGTGAACTTAAAAAGTGATTTGCCAAACAAACTTTATTTGCAAACATCAGAAATCTTCTGTTATGATTTTAGGCCCTGCCCAGACGTCATGTAAGAATCACAAGCAAAACTTTGAGTCAAACAAAAACTTAGAATAGTAAGAAAATATTTCTGACAAGCGCAAATAAGTTTGTTTTACAAGAAGAATTTCACTTAATTAGACAAAAATGTGTGATTTTAATTAAAAAAAAAAGTTTTAAGCAAAACTCAGTAGGCTTTTCTCATGGTGGCACTAACTATTCTTGTTTTTTTTTTTCTGCAGTTCCACATTAAAGTTTGATTCAGCTCTGCTTTCCTGAATGGACCGTCTTCATCTCCACTGCAAGTGTAGCAAACAGGCAGCTCATTTTTTCATAGATTACAGTCACTAAAAGGTTTCATTGTGCCTTTGTTTATATTTTTAACAGTGTAATTCTGTAAAGACAAAATATGTCTGGTGGTCCAGCTCTGATTTATATATCTTGCTAAATTGTGGGTTTGAATATTGCAATACTTTCCTATAACAAAGTAGATCCGCAGAAAGAAATTACTAATAAAATATCTTACATATGCATAGTTTTATGCTCTATGTAGAGATTCTCCTTAGCTTTGATTGTATATCTCACAATTTTGTAATTTATCATTGTTTATTAAACTCTGAAATATTAACAAAGCCACACAGCTTTGTTAATATTCTGTCCTAGAATGCGGTTAGATGTGCCCTTTTATTTATTTTTTTGTTGTTGAGCACCTGCCCCTTCAGTGGTCTCTACATGGCCCTGATACTTGGTATCAGATTAATACTAAAATAAGCAGTGTTACACACTCAACTTATATGCTTTTATCTGTTGAACACAAAGCAGTTTTAGAAAATATGTTTTGTTGAGTTTTGGCCCTTCTCTTACATGGCAGCAGCTTTTTTGTCTGGAAAAAAAAAATGCAAAAGTGTTACAAGAGCTCCAGCGTAAAACCTTTTCAAAACGAAAGTGAATGCAAGCAGGAAATATTCGGAAACGATGGTGTCAGTCGCATCATTTTACGCTTGTGCACTCAGGCCTGGTTTTCACCTTCACAGCACAGTAATGACAACTCCATGTCCTGCCTGTGTTGCTGCACCACCAGATTATTTGGTGTGTTAAGCAAAATCTGCTCACTGTGAAACATTTATATCATCAGCAAAGATGAACAGGTTGCATGCTTCAGATGATCTGCGGACCTAAAAAGGGTTATGAAAACATACCTCTGGATCAGAAACGTTCGTGTTGAATCCTGATAATCTCATGGAGCTGTTGTAAGGTGGTTGCTACGGCAACAGGTCTGTCTGTAGAGCAGCCGACAGAGCTACTCTACACTCAAAAACTAGTGGTTTTGAGTTGTTCTTCAATGGCTTCTCTGCTTTATTTTGTCATTGCTGTGGCACACTGCACTAAATTAATAACACATCTCCGGGTTTCATTTTGTCCCTGGAATTGTTCTGTGGCGGCGGTGCGGCTACGGATGGCAAGTGAAATAATTGGATGTGAACAGTAACATGCAACATCAGCATGTCTATGCTCTATGCTTTCTGGTGCTATTTATGTTTTTTTGTTTTTTGTTTTTTTTGGCATTGCATTTAATTTCCATTGGAAATTGTCTCAACGTTTAAACGGGGCTTCAGAACGGTGGCCTCCAAGTAGAGCAATGCATTGCCTTTCCCTCCACTTTTTGTATTGCCTCATCAAACTCCAATTGAATAATGGAGATGTTCTGTTAATACGGTGAAAAAGTCAAAGCGTATTATGAACGTCAGTGAGTGGCTAATATAAACATACAGTTAGTGTCAGTCAGTAGAACTCATTTTGCTTATATGACATGTCTATCTTTAACAGTAGGAATGAAAAGCCCCCTGTTGAGTTAATAAAACACCAGCAGCAGATGATTTTCTGCTAAAATGCCCAAATTTTAGAAGGACATCGACTTCAGAGAGCGAGGCTTTTACTCTGCACACATGGCTTTGAAGGAGTAAAAAAATCAAGGTGTTTTTCATTTTTCTTTTTTTTCTAATTGTGTTGAACTGGCCTCTAAGTGCACTGCTTCATCTAATGCAAACCGTTCAAGTGCAGAGCTGTCTGGAGAAGTGCGTGTTTGGCCTGTCAGGTCCAAGATGTGCGCAGCTGAGAGCTGTTGTAAGGAGATCTGCTGCTGATGATGGTGATGATAGTGCGGCTTATTGGCCTGTAAGTCTGCTGTCTGCTGTAATAGCGCCGCTGACAGATACAGACCACCCACTTTCCTCTGGTCCGAACGCATTCATCAAACTCTTAACTTATTTTTTCCAGCCCAGCATTTTCAGGCCCAAAGCAAGAAGGAAAAAAACCCATCTTATATATATATATATTAATATATATATATATATATATATATATATAATATATATATATATATATATATATATATATATAATTATATATACAGAACACAGATTATGCATGGTAGACTTCTGAAGCAAATAAAGGGATGTTGTAGATTTGCAGGAGTAATAATAGATCTGTCTGGTTCGCATTGAGGAGTCGACCGCAGTGCAGCAGGCCAGAGATGTGGGATGAAATGCGGTGCAGGAGCAAAGCGTTACCATCACGCTCAGTCCACATCGTTCCCCTTACTTCAGTTTTCACCTTTTTTTTTCCCACCCGCCCCCGTTATTGTTTTAAAATACAACTCAAATTGAATTTTTGGTGTTTGCTGAAAAAAAAATCAGGTTTGAAATGTTTTTTTTCTTTTCCCCAGCGATTCCCTTTCAAAACAAACCACAAAATAAACAGATAATGAGGAAATGGGTTCCGTTCACGGTCGCCACGGCTACCTGGCCTCGTCAGCTACAGCACATTAAGCAGCATGTGCCAGTCAGTATCGGGTTAGATGGTTATCAATGGCCAGTCGAAGGCTAATGGCAGCACCCAACACTGATGTAAAATATGACTTAACCTGATTAGAAACAGGTGGAACCATTTGCACAGCATAAGTGATTGAACACATCGTCCAAAACTGTCACGTGAAAGGAAGTTTTGGATTCAAAGTAATTCTGTCGTACCCCTAAAGTAAAATCCAGTACAACAATTTTACTTAAACTAGGACCACGTATTAGGGCCATTGTAGAAAAAAAAGAGATAAATGTCTGACAAAATAAAATCTGACATTTTGAGATTAATCTCCAGAAAAAACAAGGAAAATCCGGAACCAAAAAAGTCAAAAAAATATGCAAGAGAAAAACTTTCAAGAAGAAAAACTTGGAAATGTCTTAGTTTCAAAAGTTCAACACTTTCCAACTTTGTTCTTTTTTAAATTTTTTTATTATTAATTCAAATAAATAACTCACAATTTTTTAACTTTTGGAGCTCAGAGATGTCCTTATTTGTTTCTAGAATTTGTTTACTTTTTTTGGCAGAAATGTACTCCTTTGCCATTGAACAAAACAGAGTAAAAGTGCTAACGTTAGTCTCGCACTATAGCAAAACACAGAAAACATCATTAGCTTGACATATGAGTTTATTGGCAACAAATTCTGGAATTTTCTGAGATTCAAAAGTGGAAAATCTGTCAGGAAAAACAGAGATCAATCTCAAAACTTGTCCAAGGTCAGACGTGCGAGTCTTGAGCTTCAACCAGCACAATTTTGTGTCATGCTATGCATGTTATTCAGCCTAGAAAACAATATAAAACATAACGGCAACTAAAGGTCTAGCAATTTAATAACAGCTAATATACAACTTTTTATCTCGCATATATTAATAATTTTGGTATGTTTTAAATAGATAAAATCGACAAATTAAAAAACCTAAGCTGTCTGTTAATGTAACCGTCTCTATTTTTGTATTATGTGTTTTCTGATGCAATATTTTCTGGAACTACAGGCTGTAAAATAAAAGTTCAGATCATGGTCAGCAATCAGTTTGGGAAACACGTTCTTGCAGTATTTCAGCCTTGGAGGGCAGCGTATATCCACACACACATACACACATACATACACACACACGTCAAAGCTGGGTCAGATTCAAAGCCTTCTTCCTCCCTGGAATATTTTCATGATCCATAGGTTGGCTGTCTTCATGAAATATTCCGCGCCTCTGGGAGCTAGCTAGACTGGCAGTAATTCAATGCGCTACCCATATGCTTTTGTCGTCCTGACTGTGATGTATTCACTTCCCCTCTTGCTTCGCTGACTTTGAGCATTTCAGCACTGGAGCAGGATGTGATGTCAGAGCCTCATATCAACAACAAAGCGAAGGGCGCTGAATGGGCTGATTCATCTGATCTCTGGAGAGAGATTCCTGCCAGAGATTCCTGTCCGCTGCGCTCCAGCTCTCATGTCTTTCATCCTCCATCTCTCACAGTCATGACAGTGATTAATGACCCTCAGCTGCCGTGTGCTTCCTCGCTGACACCACCATCTTTCTTCCTCTCCTGTTTGCGCGGCGTCTTCACCGAAAAGAAAAAGGAACAAAATCTAACAGACGATTGATGCCATGTGAGGTGAAAAGTAGAAGACCTCCGATAGGCTACTGGTCGGAAAGGAGGAAAAAGGGCTTCCAAGACATGAAAACTACATCCCAGTGTAGTGTTGAGATGTCTGTGGGTTTTGTTTGGACAATATGAGGATCAACAGGTCAATCAGGACGCTGCATCATCGGTAGCACCTTGTTTAGTCCGCTTTAATTGAACTCTAGACTGTTTGCCTAAAAAGTCTGGCTTGTTTGGAAAGTTTGAATGCCTGATCGAATAGTGATACAGACTAGAAAAGAAAACTCTGATCCACCTAAAGATCTCGGTTTGAATGCTTATGTGAATACCAAGCGTAGTGAAAATTGCAGAATTACTGCAATTGGGAACATTCACTGTTTCTGCACAAACAGTGAATGTTCTGTTTGTGCGGGAAATGCTGCAACATGATGTCATGGCAACAATGTCTGCCATTGGCTTTAGCTGTCAAGTTGCTAACATAATGCACTAAACGTATAATAGATAGAAGAAAAATGGATGCGCTGCTTTGCTACTAATTGTTGGCACTATGACAACTAGATACAGCCAAGTGTAACACTCTTCAATGGTCAGGAAAAAGTTTTATTAAAAAAAATAGCAAGGAAGAGGGAAGTAGGTCAGTTATGCTAGCTTGACTTTGACAACCTGAACATGTAGATGTGCTGTGGAATTTGGTGTGTTTTGGTTCAGTTGAAAAACACACAATAGAGCAGTCAGAGTTTAATTAGCCAGTTAACCACTGCTATCTTCAGGTGATCAATTATTAATAATCGCAAACATCAAGCGTAAAAATATAACAGAGTACCTGTAGTGAATGTTCTGTTTGTGCGGGAAATGTTTGCGTCTTTTTTGGGATTGAATCCTGTTACATTAGCGGAGCTGTTGTCAAGTCAGTTGCCATGGCAACATTTCGTGTGTAGAGCGTCATCCCAAATTCTTCATAATAAACCTGGCGAGGAATTGTAAAGCATATATAAAAGGTTTGCAAAGCAGCCAAATAAGGAGAGCTGTTTATTTTCCATGGCATTGATTAACTTAACCCCAGAGATTCTGAACTTGGGCAATTCATAGATCTTGGTGATCATAGTAATTTTAATATTTAACAAGTCACAAAACTGCCTAAATGTCACATAGATGAATGCAAAGTAGCCATGTTTAGCCACAAATGACTAAAAATTAAGCTATCCTCTGACCCAATTGGTATAAATCAACCAAATTTTTAATGTTTTAAAAGTGGTTGTATATTAAAAATATAACAAAACATTCAAGTTGAACTTTTTCAGTTTGCTAAACTAAGGTAGCCCTGAGCTATCACAGCTGCTACAGATGCTAGCAGCAACGGTCACACCTCGCTGAGTGACACTCCTCATTCCCACCTCCGGCATCTAACACTTAAGCTCAGAAAGCCTTTCTCATCCCACATGTCACTTCCTGTGCCTCTGTCACCATGCTTCTCCATCGGTGCCGACATGCGTCTCTCCCCCCACCTGATCCCCAGGTGTCAGACGCGTCTCGACAGCTGACAGACAGCAGAGGCCGAGGGCAGCCAGCTGACACAGCTGATGCTTCTCTCTGTTTATCCTCGTCATTCCGACGCTCCTTGACGCCCTCGCATGCAGCCGGGGTGCTTCCTCTGACACCCCGGGTTTATCGTTGCTGCGCATTCTCTACCTAGCTGCACACCATTACAACCACAAACAATCGTCGTATTTTATTGAGATTAGACCAACACAAAGTAGTGTGCAATGCATAAAGGGAAAGAAAATCATGCATTGGTTTTGTGACATTGTGACGTACGGTAGCTCCAGTTGTCGGTTTTCCTCTGGTTGACAAAGGAAACCCACTAAAGCGGAGCATAAACTCACAGAAAATCTGTGAAACGATTTCCTCTGTTTACTTTGATAATTTTTTTGAGCCATGAGTAACCCATGGTGCTAGCTAACTCAAATAAGCGCAAAGCTAGATCTCTTTCCTCCTGTCCATTCCTCTTCACTAAAATAACTCCCTGAACAGTGTGTGGTGTTGGATGGACACCAAATGTTAACTGTTATTAATTCATAAAATAGAATGATATGTTATAAAATAACTGCTCTGCTTATATTTAAATGAGACACTTTTCAATGTTTTCAGGTGACAAACAGAAACCATTTGTCCCAGAAGCTATTGCTATAGCTAATATAGCTTTAGCTAGGTTGTGCTAGCTAAAGCTGGTTTGTAGGTCGTCATGGTAATTATCAAAGCTTTGTTTGTCATGAATTGCATTAACAATAAAAACCACAACAACCTAAATTACATTTTAAAATAAATACCAGCTAAATACTTTGGCAATCTACTGTAAATAATGCAAAGGCTGTCAGACCAATAGATGTGTTTGCAGTTTCACCAAACAAAACAGTAATACATCGATACAGTAATCAGTTGTATAAAAAAAGTCCTTTTTAGATGGAGTTTGTAAAAAGATTCAGTATTTGGTCAATTAATCTGCTCTGGCTCTGTTGAGTGTAAGAGTAAAGAAGGTACTAATGTCTGAATCTTCCTGTTATTGCTGTGCTCCATTCAAAGACTAATCATTAATAAATTACAGACAGGTAAAGCTGCAGAAACAGACTAGGGCTCTGACCTTGTGATTATTTCTGTTCCAAAAGCTCACAGTCAGTGTGAACAAGCACTTAACTTCAAAAAGGCGACGAGCCCTACATCGCCTCAGCCAGAGACCACACAACGCACCACAGAAGCACTTTTACTTCTATCTCACTGGGCCTTCACTGTCTCTCAGCTGCTCAAACACAGCTCTTCTATTTATATGCATTACCCCAAGAATATATTTACTCAGGTCCATTGGAGCAGTCCTGCCCTGATGAGGATCGGTTTAGCTTGTCAAATTACCCTGGGCCGCCGCCGCATCGCCTGCTAACGACAGATAATTGAGCTGCTGGCAGGTTCGCCAGCTTGGCTTAATGCTGAGATCTGATTCTTGTGTTGGGGTCTCTGAGGATTGAGGCAGTTTACTTTCGATGTCCGTCAGCAGGCTAAATCCTGCTGTGATGTATGTCCCACTAAATGCAGTTCCTCCACTGTACATCCTGACCAGTTTCATATTTTGTCAGTGTGCAACATCAAATTTTTGTGTGTTTTGTTGGGTATTTATGTGATGTTCAATGCATAGTGTCAGGTGGAAGATCTTTTGTTAAAATATTAACATTTTTTTTATTGTGGTTAATAATCATCTGATCACTTCTGTGCATTTAAATCATATACTTAGACGAGCATCTGATCTCTTAATATGGGGGGGAATTAAAAGGACAGTGACTCCCATTGTTATTATCTCATGATAAAGCAGCAAAACATTGAATTCCACACTGTTGATCCTAGGATGAACAACCGGATGTTGCCGTGGCGAACTGCGAAGAAGAAGGAAAGTAGGAGGATCATGGAGCTGCATGTTTTTTAATGACTTGTGGAGTAAACAAACTTTTTTATGTTTAAGCTTAATTGCGTTTCGTTTTTAATGAAAACACTGCAAATGTGAATCTGTGCTTTTCTTTTGACATTGGCGGAATAAGTCCTTCACACATTTGTAATTTAAGCAGCTATTGTTACTCAAGCTTAGATGTCAAAAGGTTCTTTTGCAAGGTCAATTAGGCATTTGTCCAGATGCTTTAGTTTTTATCTTGTGCAAACTTTGAATAACTATTCAGTTTTATTGTATAAAAGAAACTCATATACTGTAGAAGATCCACAGGGATGCTTTCAATTTGAGCAAATTAAATCGGGTACAGACTGATTTAAAGCAAACGCAAATGTTCCAGCATTTTCCTGCATGTTGTGTTTGCTGTGCAGCTGCAGCCAGTTATCCACCATCAGCTTTCCACCTACACCAGCGCAAGGCGACAAAGGCCAATTTATGGTTAGTTTGCTCAATATATCCAGAGTAATTTAATTCATCGCCAAGAGCC
This sequence comes from Poecilia picta, assembly GCA_033032245.1. Lineage (NCBI taxonomy): Eukaryota > Metazoa > Chordata > Actinopteri > Cyprinodontiformes > Poeciliidae > Poecilia > Poecilia picta. The sequence continues at coordinate 25,480,808 of CM065364.1, forward strand.
TGTGAAAAAGTTTAATGGCAGCATGGAACGTAAAGAATTAGCGACACCCAAGAAGATTAGAGAGGCATTAGGTTCTGGGAGGCTGGACTGCGGTGCTTAACGACTCCTCTGTCCTGAGCAAATCAGTTTTACTAAGCAAGGCTGCTCTCAGCAGAATTATAGCCACCGTTAGCTTCTCTTATTGCCTGCCCCCATTAACTGAGCCCTACCTGAGGACGGCGGGGGGGAGGGGGGAGCGGGAGGGTCTGTGCAATAACACCATCAATCCAGGCCAGTTTAACAAGTTGGCCCCTGGAAAACTTTTTTATGCAATAAAACAATTGCACTTTATAGCTAAAAGGGTTTTTTTCCCTCCCTGTACATTATCGTTGCACAGAGAATTATTACAGGATTGTTCTGTGGATGAGGTCAATTGGTGGGGATAACAAATGAGGTCAGAATAAAAATAAAACTACAAAACAAATGGTATTTATTTTGTAAAATAAATACAGTGTCTTGAGTTCCTCTTTAAAAAAAGTTTCCCCAATAAATGTTGATTTACTTCAACTTTTAACTTGGTTTTAAAGCCTTCAAGACAAAATTTATGTCCAGCGTTTTCCGCTCTCATTCGGTTTCCACGTTGCTTTTTGTACTTCTTTTTCGGCCTTCAGATAAATCTACTACTCTGAACTGGCTCAAGACATCAATCTGCACCAAATAGCTTTGGGTATCATTACTTTTACATGTACAATCTGTGTTACAATTGGCATTAAATTAGTAAAGATAAGTTTGCCATGATCCATGGGTCTATGTATTTATTATATGGGGTCAGAGTTTCACTTTTGGGTTGAGGAATAAAACGCCACCTTAGGATAAGAATAAATGGACGTAACTTAAAATAGTTTTAGTTCTAGAGGGATAAACTTGGTTTCGATGGGGGGGTTCTTAAAGGTTCTGGATGCTCTGAAGCATGGTGAAGACCCCATGTCGATACAGTTCTGACATAATTCATGAGACTAAACAGTCATAAGTCTCCGTACAAAGGTTGGATTGAGGTGAAAGTTTGTGTACATACTCCCCTTGCTGAGCCCACTGCTCTCCCCATCTGCTTACCAGGTTTGGTGGCTCTAGCTCACCTTTCGCATAGCTGGGAATTTCCTTTGTGTCTCATCAGATCCCTCTGCGCTTTTGTACTTGAGAGTTATGAAATTTGGTTTCATATCTAATCACTCAAGAGCTACAAAGCTCCTCCTGTGGTCACAGTCCAAACCTTCAAGGGAATTTGTCCCTTTTGGACTATGGCTCTTGCCAATGAATTGCCCTCAAACAAAAAGCTAGAGCAAGTCTCAAGCACAAGGTACATTTTCACCCAACTGTTGCTGCTGAAACAGAAACTTCCAACACATTCGGTGAGAGGCCCAGCGAAGCGGTCAACCCCAAGGCCACGCACGTTTCAGGGGGAGCTAGGCGTGAACACAAGGTACGTAAGGTAGTTCAGTTGTGACGCTCTGTAGAATGCAAGTGTCACTTGCGAGTTTGAATACATTTGTCAAGCTTGTCAATACACCCTTTCAATACGCTTTGATGTCAATAAAACCGAAAGACTTAACAGGACTTAAGTTTGCTAAACTATGTGCAGCTGCTGTCCTGTCATCTGATTTGACTCAAGACAGACTCCATCTGAACCGACGTCAAGCAAGATTTCTGAATTACACATCCGTGTCAAAGCGGATTGCTATTGACGTTTTACTCTCGTCTTGTTCCACATTTCAGGTGCCTAAAGGCCCTGACAGGTTTGGTTTTCTCACATGAGCCGAGGCGGCAGAGCGCCATACGTGAAAAGAAATCCACTCCAGAGTGAAGAAGATGAAGTCAGGGCAACGGGGGAGGGAGGGAGCAGAGGGGAAGGGCTCGTATTGATCTCCCGCCAGGTGTGATGGATAGCGCAATAAGTGGCAGCGGCCAGTGGAGGAGAGGAGAGAGTGATTTCAGCTTTTCAAAGTCCTGATGAATGAGAGCGTCAGAGGAAGGCCGGCGTCCAGAGGCCAGCACATGATGGACTGCTGTGTCAGGCGGAGAGAAATTGAAGAAGAAAGGAGAGGTTAGGGGGATGGAGGGAAGACGAGAGCTTTTTACGGAGGGCAGGCTGGGAGGAAGAGAGTGAACCCGAGGCATGAGCGGGGAGATAAGAGACAATGTACGGGGGCAGGGGGGAAAGGGAGGTATGCGAGATGAGGGGGCCGACGTTTAAAGAAGGGGGTCAATAAGGAGGAGAGAGAAAGAGGATGAGATAGAGAGAAAGATGAGAGCAGGAGGTGACAGCGGAGTGAGTTCATCTTTATTAATGGCCAAAGAGCAGAGAGGGAGTTATTAAAAAGGAAAAAGATGAATGAAAGAATGAGTGTAAACGAGGGGAGGGGTGACAAAGGGAGATGTGATGCATGCTCCCTCCCGGCTTTCTGAAATCCAATAATAACACTGAGGAATGGGCCAGCTGGTGGGCTGAGGGGAGCGGAGGGAGGAGCACTGCCAGGGAGCAGCATGGCAAAGACCAGGTAGGGGCAGCAGAGACACACTAATACTTTTTTAATGTCAGGGGGAAAAAAAGAAAAAATTTGCAATTTGGTGTTTCCATTAAATAAGAAACACAATGAAATTGTACAAAAAAGTTTTGAAAGTCATTGAAAATCATGGTAGCGACAAATGTAAACAGCTACATTAGATACATTCATAATTCAGCCATGGCGCCAGCGCACGTCAGAGTCTTATTCAGGCTTTGGGGAGACAAGCCCCGCATACTTGGGAGCGGCATTCTGGGATATTCAACGATTTTACAGAAGGGCTACGGATTCAACACATTCAAATGACACTATTTCTTTTTTCGTAATTTCAGTTTTCACAATTTCATGGAAATGCAACTAGTGAAATCAAATCAATACGGAGGTAATTGTGCGAATGCTCCTGGCAACCATTTGTTGTTGTGTTCTTTATGTACCCAGACATTATGCCAATTATGTCGTCTCACCAACAAGTTCCCCAAGTTATATTTCTGAGGTTTTTTTTACTTTTGGCTTCATAATGTTTGATAACAAAAATTAAAGCTTCTCAATGTTTGACATTGTCTAGCAAAACGTTTTTACATCAGTTCCAATGGTATTAATGACATCACACACGGATTCGCAAAAGTACACAGCACAAAATATTTGAAATAATTATGACATCCTTCAAAAAATGTTACTTACGTGTGTCATAGAAACTGTTTCTGTTCCAAGAAACCTCTAAAAAACAAAACTCATTTTATGCATTTCATAGTTTTATATATATATATATAAGACAGCATGAGCTGTCTGAATTTTAAGAGAGCAATAACATCACATCTAAAACTCAAAGGTAACTTGCTTTTGTTCTTTTTTTCACACCAACTATGACAGCAACAACACGCCGTGTCCTGATGAGGGTTGCTGCTCCGAATCTGACCTGAGGGTAGAGAACGTCTCGTTCCTTTTAAACACTTAAAGAGAAGCTGATGAAAGATTTCATCCATTTTCTACAAAACCAGACATGGACCCTCTGAGAGGACTGAGTATCAATAAAACACTTTTTTAATACAAATAAAAATGAGTAAGGAGAAGGAAAGGACTGAACAAGTGTTCCCCCCCACCACCACAGGAAGATAATCTCACCTGCTATTTGAGATGAAAAACTGTATCAAATACAAAAAAAACACATCAACAGGTAAAAAAAAACTCATTTTGCAAATGAAAGAGTTTCAAAAGTGGTTCCTGCCTCAGCCTCCTCTTGGATAAACGGCTTCTCTCTCTCTCTCTCTCTCTCTCTCTCTCTCTCTCTCCTCTCTCTCTCTCTCTCTTCTCTCTTACAGTAGAGTCAATAAAACATGACGGCTTGTCCTCACATCGACAAGTACTGACACACAGTCCTGAATCACCTTCAATGCAATGTGATTCAGACTGGCAACAAAAGAGTGCTTAGTTTGGCACATCACACGTTCTCCTGGCAGTTTGCTGAAAGGAAACTGGAGCGGCTCATTCAGCGAGAGATGACAGACACGCTTAATTAAGGAAATCTGGAGGATAAAAAAAAAAAAAGAAAAAGAAAAATGCTAACGTCCCTTTCCTGAATCTACAATCCCGCCCCCTCTCCTCCCAACACAAGGCGTTCTTTGCTCCCAGACTCAGCTGGAGAAATTTCAGTGTGACAAATATGCGCTGTGGGCCGCTTGGAGGAGTTAGATACATGAATATGAATTAACACAATTCCAGTAAAAACAAGTTAAATCACCAAAGGTCTCTTTTTTTCACTCTCTCTCTCTCTCTCTTAAGAGGTATCATGTGATGAATTTGCTCTAAATCCTTCCTTTAAGTCTCTCTCCTCTGCAGTGAATGAATCTGGCAACCTGTTGGGCTGCTTTCTATGCATTTGTTTCAATTTTGGCTGGACGTCTCAAGTCCTATGTTGTATAAATTATTACCTCCAAGCCAAAATAACCGCATGTTTCACTGAAAGGCTCCCCTTAGGAATTTCTCTAGAGCTCTTGGTTTTAACATTGCTCAGTGAAACGAGGCTGAATTGTCTTTTTACCTTCACATTGTGATCTAACTTTCTAAAAAAAAAAGAAGCCTGTGGTTTGCTGTGGATTATTTTTTTCCACGTAGCAAATATTTTATTTATTTTTTGATTTCAAACAAATCAATAAAAAAGTTTTGTTTTGCATCAGAAAAATCAAGTCATTTTACCTACCGTAGTTGTCCAAAGAGGAGTGAGGAAAAAGTTTACACTTCGTTTTAATCGCCAGCCCTTCATAGTATTTTTCAGCATATATTCTTATATCAAAATACGTTACAGTATTATACCAATATGTGGCAAAGACAAAATACAATTTTAAATATTCAACCAAAACAAACACAGCTTGGGAAGCTGAAGTACGTAGCCGCAATGCTAGTAGACGTGATATTTGATCAGCATTCACAAAGCAGCCACAGTCCAGGAGCTCTATTCATTTTCCTCGACAGTGATTGGTTGTACACCAAAGAGCAGAGATGGGAAAGACTGTAGACGTTACTGTCTAAAAGTACTGCTAAGACTGCTTCCACTGTGCGTATTAAGAATATTTAATGTTTAAAAGGCAGGCAAAGACAATCTGTCATCGTAGAAGAGCGTCTGGACCAGGATAAGGCAAAGAGTCTTCTAATGGTATAAAAAAATATTCCAAAAATATTGCAGATATTATAAGCTAGTAAGCGCAAAAGGTCTCATGGGAACTCAGTTGTTTAATAAAGCACTGGTTGTCATATCTGGCTCCAATAATTTGCATAACATAAGTGGATACAAACAAGCTGGAATAAGCAGGTGTCATTTCACTCTAATCCAGCCAGATCAGACTTTTTATTCAGCCACTTTGTTTGGGGCTGGCCTTTTTCCTTGAGCTCTAGTGTGCAGTTGTCAGTGAGTTTGCAGAATAAATATTTTCGGAGCTTGTCGTCCACTCAATGAGAGCTCCGTTTAAAGCGCCAATGACGGTTTGTTTGCACTTCGCAGCTGAGCAAAGACGCTGACATGCAAAAATAATGGCATTGGCACAAAGAGGGCGGGAAAAAAATCAAAAAAACAGCCACACAATTGGTCCAACTTCATGTTGCAGCGATACTTTTCAAACCACAACCTTTAAAGTAGTTTGTAGATATCATTTCAGATTTTCCCTAATCACATCGTTTGTGGGGGGTTTTTTCCAAACAGTGAAGACGGCCGGCCTGACTGGGGGAAGGAAGGAGTCGGCCAAGACTCAGAGCTGGACAAGGGGATGAGATCAGTGGATTAAAAACAGGAAGATGGAAAAAAGAAGGAGGAGCCGAAGCTGGACAAGCTCATTAAGGGGAGGGCAGCGGTGTGACAAATGATGAACGGAGCTGGTAGCATTGATCTCCTTGCTCACAAGGCAAAGGCGGGGTGTCTGGGGAAGGAGATGCATGGGGAGCTGTGTGTGTGTGTGTGTGTGTGTGTGTGTGTGTGTGTGTGTGTGTGTGTGTGTGTGTGTGTGTGTGTGTGTGTGTGGTGTGTGTGTGTGTGTGTGCTCACAGGGCTGAGGAATACTCAGGTGCCACAGCTCTAATGGAGAGGCCAGCGCCGCCGTCCCGTTGACGAATGGCTTGTCAGTGGATGGGAGGAGGAAAGAGAGGAAGAGGAGCAAAGCCAAATGACTGAATAGTTGTGCTAATGTTTGACCTCCTCGGTGCCAGTGTGCGTCCTTTGCTGAGACTAAAGACAAGAGGAGCGAGGAAGACCAGAAGTTCTTAATTTGGGTGGAGAAACCTCGAGTTTTTCCACGACCAAAACAGTCTTCAGAAAAAGATGGGAACACCGGCTGAAAAACTAAACAGTTTGCGAAGAGCTAGCAATAATGCCACAAAAAAAAAAAACATAAATAAATGTAGGAGAGAGGAAGAGGAAGAGCAGGAACAAATGAGCGGGCTTGCTGCGATTCAGGCAGCCTTGCGGGACTATCATTACCATACATCAGGACAACGAATGAGGCTTTCAGCAAAGCGGTAATAAGAATTTGATAAATCATGAGCCGGGAATTAACTAGACGTCAAAACAATGAGAGTGCCCTGATAGATGCGGAGAGGATGATGGCATCAATTAGTCAGGCTGGAGGAGACGAGGGGAGAAGGACAGTCGATACAGGAGCAGGTGAGGCGGGGTTACGGAAACGGCCAGCAGGGGAGCAGCTGGAGACAGAGGACGGCCTAATAGGAGTAGAAGAAGAAAGAAAAACAAGTTGGAAGTTGAGAAAAGGCAAATTAAAATGGTCTGCATGTGTAAAATCAACAGGTTCATTGTTTCTATCTGTTCTTTAAATAAATGGTACAGACAGCAGGAAACCATAATGGCTCCAGTATTAAGTTTATACAATCATTACGGGCGTGAATTAGTGATTTTGAAGGGAACCAAATCTTCCGGATCCATTCATGTCAAATGTACGTTTCCCTAAGAACAAGCCATTTTATTTGTAATCTAGTTTTATTTTATCTCTTCTTTTGGGGGAGAAGTTGACAAAAAAAATCGTTGAATCATATGCTGTATGTTTCTTATACATACTGTATATATTTGAATAAAATTTGAAAATGTATAATCCTGCAATAGAAATATAAAGCATATCTCCATTGCAATGCTTAGTGATGTTGCCCATGGTTTCTTTTCTAACTTGCTTGCGGCACCTTTCTGTACTGCTGACGGGAAATGTAAATTCAGTTTTACTTGCTCTATTTATGTCTATCCTCTCTGACAGTGCCACAGATAGGAATGTTTTTGCCTCCATCTCTGCTGTTTCTGTACTGGAGTGTATGTTTGCTACACAACTGCTAGCTTGGCTGAAATGCTACACAGTCTGGAAAAGTATCATTAAACAAACATGGAAAATATTTGCATTTCAAGACTTTCCTCTCGGTCCTTGTTTTATTGTTGTGGGCCTTCCTCCTGTCCTGTCACGTCTAGTTTTATTACTTTAGATTTTGCCGATGGAGAAAGTTGAGTCTGAAAAAGTTGAGTTTTTTTTTTTTTTACAGGAAAAAAAAAAACAAACATGATGGAACTAACAAAGAATTTTATTTATTTATTTATTTATTTATTTACAACTGGTGCAACTTTGACTGACAGGTTTTTCATTAACATTTAACCAGACTGCCCGTCTGAGTCGTACCTCCCTTCCCTCGCTGCTCTGGCCTCCTCCACTGTGAGGGTGAGGGATGTGACAGGAGGATGTTTATTTAATGAGAGCAGTCTGGAGGGGGGTAATGAAACCTACCCTAACACCATTAACAACAGGGCTTATCAGCTCTGGGGACACACGTCAGCATGCTGCGGGCTTTTGTTCCGTGGCTCGAAGGCTGCGCGCCGACCCCGAAGGGCAGATTAAGGATCCTCGGAGCACCGCCGACTACCGCGTTGAGAAATTACAAAAAACCCGCAGCCAATCCGTGCCTCTATCAGCTTTCGCTTTGCTCTTTAGAAAATGACACGGAGGAAGGAAGCAGGTTGGTTAGCCGGGCAGGCGTCCCTACTGGTACATGTAAGAGATCTGGATTGTGTGTGTGTGTAGGGAGTGTGTGAGCTGGCTGGTCGGTTTGTTACCTGACCACACAGACACCATCGATCTCCCTTTATGTCTGGGGTAATTGATGCTGATGGATGAACTCCTCTTTGTCTTAACACAAGCGCAGACAGGCCGGGCGAGCTTCCACGCGCGCAGGAAGTCCGTGCGCACGTGTGGCAACATCCAAAAGGAACGATTAAGACGTCTTTCTTCTCTGTCCATGCACGTTTCCTGCCCTCGCTCAAACCGAAGCTTCGCCCCGCCGCCGTTTTCATCTCCACTGAACCCCGCGACGTTCTCTGAAAGACTCGTTTTCCGAGCTTTACGCCACAGCAAAGCTGCTGATGGCCACACAAAAGCCATGTAAATGAGCTGTGAGAGGGGCCATCAGTCATAATGCCAGATGCGCTCGCCCTTTATTATTTATGGCCATAATTGGCCCATGTTTCCTCAGGCAAGACTGTGCCCTGATGGATCTGATGATGACTCCGCTCAGCCCGACCATTAGGAAGTAGTCTGAAGGCAGGCAGGAAGGGAGAGGGGACGCGGGTGGAGGGGTGGGTGTCATTAAACAAGAAAGGCCATGTTAAATGATGCGGCGCAGGAGCTGAGCGGCACAAAATGAGATCCATCGAAACAGGATGTGAAGATTACGAAAGCGGCACTTTGCTGATTCAACCTGTTTCTGCGAGTTCAAGACGGAGATTTTTCCAGATGTCAACTTTTTGCTCGTTTACTGAGATTCAACAAATCTGAGTTTTACGGACATTTCCATCAACTTGAGGATGTCAAAGTTTGGGAGCAATGAGATTGAAGATCATTTGCTTTGAGGCACCATAGACCACACTGTTGCTTTGCAGCAAGAAGGTCCAGGGTTGGAATCCCAGTCTGGGCTCCAGAGTCAGCACACAGCTTCAGCTATTACTAGTGATCAGGCCTGAAATCTGGGTGTAATGATGGACTCTGACCTGGACCTTCTGACCCACATAAAGACAGTTACAAAGTTGGCCTTCTATCACATGAAGGACATTTCCAGGACTAGAGGACTAATGTCTCAGCAAGATCTAGAGAAGCTCATCCATGCGTTTGTCTTTAGTAGCATTTATTAGAGTGTCTTCACAGGCCTGCCTTAAAAGAAAAAGTCAATCCTCCAGCTGGAGTTGATCCACAACGCTGCTGCTCGCGTTCTGACTAAAACCAGGAAGATGGAGAACATCACCCCAGTTCTGAAATCCTTATCCTTGGAGATCCTTGGAGAATAGACATTGAAATACTTCTGTCAGTCTGTATATTACAGAACGGCTTAGCACCAAAATACATTAAAAACTTGCCGTATGGATATGTGGGTAAATGCAATGGATGTACAGGACCATAGAAATAGTCTGAGCCGACCCAATGCGTGAATGTAAACTGACTTAGGTGTGAACTGTAAGATTTGCAATGCTACATGCATAACTTTCCAAAAATTGCAAAATGATGAGCTGAAATCAAGAAATTTCTGTTTTATTTTTGCAAAACATTTCTGTTAGGGGTGGGCATTTATTGTATTATTTATCATTTATAAAGATAAATGGATTGTTGTCAAATTCCAATCAATGATGTTTAAAATCTCCCAAAACTGTTTGTAATGTCGGGATTTTTATTTTTTTGCTATTTTCTCCACAGCTTGTTCAACAAGAGCATCGATAAATATCAATAAATTGGAAAATATAATAAAGTACAGTTGCTGTGTGCTGCTTAGTCACACTTTTTTGTGACTGGTATCCTAAAGGAGCGTATTACAAAATGGGAATGTTAAGAGCTTTATTTGTGTTAGTGGGGATAAGGTTGCCGTTTCATTCAGTCACAGTCATACAGTTATGTAGAAAAGTAATATTACATCGTTCTCATTGCCACGGTTATCGTTACCACAATAGAACCAGAAATTATGATAAAACTTAAAAGTCCACATACAGAAGTCCAATTTTACAGAAACCTCAGCTGATGGCTAAGTAAACTGGAGTCTGTGGCGGTTCTTGCAGCGCTTGTGCCCCTGTCAAGTCCCTCCTTCAGCCGCACCCCAACCAATTACAATCCAAACAATTATCTTTTATTTCCAGTAGAGGACAGGTAACCTACTTTTACATTACTCAGCAGAAGGAAAGCACAAGAAAAACTTGCTCCACTGCATTTGCATTTCACAACTGAACTGGCATATAAGATGTACTATATTTTCTCATTTTTGAGTGCCCCCTCCCTTTCTCACGCTGCCCTGGGCAACTGCCCAGATCAAAAACCGTCACTGACTGGATTCATAAACCAAAGACCGCTGTTTGGCCTTCCACAACTTCATCCGTCACTGAATTCTGGTTTGACCCTCCCAGGAAGAGTCAAGGCCAGTTCCACGAAGATATCAAGATCCGGCACCATCAGCTTTGGATCTGGATGGTTGACTCAAGGACTGACAGATGCAGCTCGGATGTCCTTCAGCGGCCGCTCATGGACGGACGGACGGACAGAGACGTCTCTGTCTGGTTAATGACCTTCAGCAAGCGCAGGCTTGAGTGGAGTTTGTTTCCCAGACGGTGGAAATGTTTTCGCGTCACAACGTGTTGTCAGCCATCAGGAACGTGTTGAGGAGTCCAGGCTGTTGGCAGGTATTCCACGTGTTGGCAGGTCTGCTTCCCTCTTGTCTTGTACATGACGTGTTGTTGTTGCAGGTGTAAAATATTTCAAACACGAGACTCCCGACAGGTTTGGAGAATGCTGGAGTGCATACAACTGATGATCGGCGTTTCCCCTACCGGTTTGTTTTTCCGGATATGCAAAGCTTTTTTTTTGTTTTGTTTTGTTGTCAGTGATGGCGTGCAGTGGGTTGTGACCTCTGAGTCACCTGATGAGAGCAATGAGGATGCTGTACCTAGACGTGAGAATAGATTTGTATCAAGCATCCTGTCGGCATTCCAGCCTGGGGGAGAGAAAAAAGGCTCGACTGCTAATGTTTAGACTGCTAAAATAGATAACTATTAACATTTTTTAAGACTACATTTTAGTTTTTGTAACTCATTCTGCCCAACTCTGCCTCCTCCTCTCTCTCTCTCTCTCAGGCGTTTGCCAGCACATCTTTCAGTCGGTGAAGGGTTCATCGGTGCCAGAATGGGCCCGCTTTTCCTTCCAGGAGAGGATTGATGCGTCTTCCATCGCTGTGACTGACAGGCTACACAAACAGCTAAGCGATCTGTCTGGGATCTGGGCTCCCCTGCGCAGGCAGAGGCTGCACTAACTCTGATGTCCTAAGGGTCTTGAGCTGGCCCTGTGTCTGTGCTTTTTTTTTTATTTAACGCCCACACCCCTCGTGTAAAGACTCTGTAGTGAGTGAGCTGCTATTCTGAGCTGTGCATCTAATGTGCTGTTTTATGGCTCATGGTAATAACTTGTAATCTTAATTAATTCATGAACATTTGGGCACATTTTGGAAGCGTGTGATGTTTTCAGTGATGTATCACACCGTCTGGCTGCTTTACGATGTCCAGAAGGGAGGCAGGGGAATCCAGTTTCAGCCAATTTACCATATATTAAAGCAAACTTATACGAATAATTTTATGCTGTTGTTACTTATTTCCAAATGTTGGTGAAACATGACCTTTTATTTGGTCTACTCTCTCTGCCTCTGCTATGGTTCAGCTGTTGGAGGAGCAGCCGTCTGCTGCCATCTGCTGGTAAAAAACTGTCACTTCACCCAAATCACTGCTCAAAAACGTCTTGGTCCAAAACAGGGATCATTATCCCAAAGGCCAATGAAAAGAGACTATTACATAATTGTAATTTATGCAAATAAATATGACAAAGTATATATCTATAGCAGAAATATATTTCATATATTCAGAATGAAACACGTGTTGCATTTCAAAAGTCAAAAACTATCAGTGTTTTAACACTTAGCGCCAAGAAATGGCCTTCCTCTGGTCCTTGTTTTACCAGTTTAATTTAGTACTCATTGTTTTATGCTTAAACATTTTACATATTGCAAAACGTTGTTTGTAATTATACACATATATATGTATTCATTTGAAAATATTTAGTGACTTTTTTTGTCTATTTGAACGTCATTTCTTAAGGGTTGTTTGATTTTTATACATAATTTCTGCAGATATAAAACCTGGATTTTGTCTAAGGACATTTTATTTCAGTGTATAAATATGAAGCTAATCTGTGATTTTTTACACTTCTTTATTAATTCAATGATACTTGATATATTTTGTTAATTAGTTAATTCAGCACTTTGTCATTTTTGCAGATTTTTGTTAAATCAAACATGTTTTTGCAGATTACATATAATGAAAATAAAACTGCAGATAAATATTTAATATCAAATCAAACTGCATTCAAATGTTTTTTTAGATTAATAAATGCTTTATTGTGTTATAAAGTACAAAATTAAACAAACTTTCAACATTTTAAATCCTTAGTAGCCTATGTAATTGTGCTGTTACTATGCTAACCGTGAAACAATGGAACGACTCATCTTTACTTTTTGTTGTTAGTAAAGGTATGCTGCGTTTGAGAAAGAAAGAATTCTGAACTCTGGATAAAGCAGTGGAACCAGGAACCATAACCTGCTTGGCAGTTTATTCTCCATACTTTGCTATATTAATACCAGGAAACAGATTTATACAGAGGTCATACATTCTTGTTCTCAATATGTGATTGCTATGGTAACAGTGGAAGGAACATGGTGGCTGTTATACAACTATCTGAAGAACATCGACACTCTTTGGGACTTTGGGCTGAGAGCCGCCAGACTTTATGCGAGCTTTTTTCTCCGCTCCGCCCTCTTTCTCCTGGCACTCCGATTGGCCGCTCTGCTGGTGGCCGAATTCAAAGCTGATCCTGAGCTCTCCCATCTGAGAACGAGGCAGAACGTTGGGGATCCACTCAATCACGAAGGGGCTGGACTCCTTCTGGTCCCCAGAACTCGGTCCTGCCGGGGAACAAAACAAGTAGAAGAAAAAAAAAAAAAAAAGAAACTAGCAGAGCCACAACTTTGTTTTTCTGTCAGGGCTTTTAAAATAAAATCTAAGATCATATTAAAAAAGGGAAGCTGACATACCGACTTTGAGGAAAGTGCGGTGCTCCATCGGCCGTATGGTCAGCGGACGCTTCCTTCTGTATTCTTCTAATGACTCTGGCTCAGGCAGCAGGTCAGGGAGGTGAAAGCGAGAGTAGGAGCCGTCCAGATTCTTTACAAAACTCTGAGAGACCTCCAGTGGCAGCTGGTGGACCAAGTATTTGATCACAAAACCAACAGATACGTTGCACATTATTGTTCACATTCAGAAATTTCATCCATTCACACAACGCTGGTCAGCAAAAATACGATCCCTTTACATGACATCCAGTAGAACAATTCTGTTAGCAAAATGAAACCTGGAGACGTAAGAATTATTAATTTACCCCTGTGCGCACAATGAAGGGAAAAATAACACAGAAAAAAACACTTAAGAAAAACTCTAAACCACTCCTGTTCCATTTTCTCGCTCCCCGTGTCGGCTACGCTACACCCGTTGCCAGAGCAACTGATTGGCAAAGCTTATGTTCAAGGGTATTAGGACTCAACTCCAAAAAGAGTCAAACATTACCCACATATAGAACAGAACATTCATTCGTTACAATATTATGTTCTCAGGCTTGATTTCTGTTTTGTGATTATTAATAGCAAAAATATTGTGATGACCTGATTAGCTAATTTAAACACCTGCTCTGCTAATGATTTGTCAGAAAGCTGGTGTGTGGGTCGCCGTTTTTTTCCTAACTGAACTGAAACGCACCGAATTCTGCAGCACATCTACGTTGAGGTTGTCATAGTCAAGCTAGCATAACGGATTTACTTTCTTCTCCCTCCCTATTTTTTTCTAATGAAAACTTTTTACTGACCTTGAATATAGTTGTCATAGAGTTGATCATTTTTCTTTCATATATCACAAGTACATTTAGGATTTAGCGCATTATATTGACAGCATGACACCTAAAACCAGGGAGCTGGGAGAGGGATCTTACACTTTTTATGTCACATTCCAATGCGACTCTAGCTGGTCAAAATCAGCTCCAACACTTTGCCGTAAGGAGGGGTTTTTGAAATCGGATTTTGTTATTCAAGCCACAAAAACTCAACCTACAATCACGCTCCAAGCTAAATATTTGCTTGGAGATAACATAATATATTATCTGTTCCAGAAAGCGTTTGTCCTTCCTGAGACTCAGGATTTTACCTGCACAGTGTCAAAAATGTGTTTGACGTGCAGCAGATTGGTGAAGTGCCAGGTGTACTTGGAGAAGGAGCCCAGAGGAAGTCCGTCGTTCTTCACAAACACTGACAGAAACAGAAGAAATGTGTTCACACAAGTTGAGCTTTTGAAAAGTATTGTGGACATTTTTCTTCAAACACTGACCTGTTGTGAGGTTGGGCAGTCTTCTCTTCTTAGAGCCCAGCGACAGACGCTGCTGAAGGGCGTTGAAGAACTCATGGGGGATGTGGTAGACCAACGGCTGGGGTTTCCCTGACAACAAGAAACAAAATTAACGTTTAAGTGACAGCTAAAAATAAAAGTTATGAAAAAGTGTAAGTTTTCCCTTTGTTTACTCCAAATAGATCATATAGATACATTCTAGGCAATAAAAAATCCAATTTTCAGAATAAAATATTTCTCTGTTGTAAGAAAAATAGCTTAAATTGCCTGTTAACTGCTTGCTTGCACTGCCCTCTAGTGGATGTATTACTTATTTTTAGATGAGCTGCACAGTGGCGCAGTTGGTAGAGCTGTTGCCTTGCAGCAAGAAGGTTCTGGGTTCGATTCCCGGCCCCGGCCTTTCTGCATGGAGTTTGCATGTTCTCCCTGTGCATGGTGGGTTTTCTCCGGGTACTCCGGTTTCCTCCCACAGTCCAAAAACGTGACTGTCAGGTTAATTGGTCTGTCTAAATTGCCCCTAGGTGTGAGTGTGTGAGTGCATGGTTGTTTGTCCTGTGTGTGTCTCTGTGTTGCCCTGCAACAGACTGGCGACCTGTCCAGGGCGTACCCCGCCTCTCGCCCGGAACGCCAGCTGGAGATAGGCACCAGCACCTCCCAACCCCATTAAGGGACAAGGGTGTAGGAAAATGGATGGATGGATTATTTTTAGATAACTATATGGTTTTGACTTTATGTCATAGCCCAACAAATATCCTCCTGACTACCAGGAAAAAAAATATTATCCAATCACCATTTTTTTTTAAATCCCACAGTCTTTGTAAGGTAATAAAAGGTTTTATGCACTTACTTTGTCTCTTCTGATAAAATGTGTTATTACTGATGAGCGCCATTTCTATGAATTAGAAAAAGGTATGTACAAAAGTCCCACCCCTTCACATGTGATATCATTGAAAAGCCCTAAATGTCCTCTCCAGATACCAAAAGGAATGAATTCAGTAGAATGCAGGGAGATATTCAAGTGTAGGAATGTCCTCTACAGAGGACAAAAATGAACTACTGGTAGTCAGGAGGATATAAATTCTGCTCTTGAAAAATTTGTAGTGTGCTTCTTTAGGACAACAGTCACAGAAAGAAGTTTGATTTGCATTACTACAGTAACTGGATTTAATAATATCTTCAATTTTACTGATATTTATTGATAATCCCAATGAAACACAGTGGAGAAAACAGTTAAAACTAACAGGTATCCATCTTGGCAATGATAACTCAAAATTCTTATCACAATAAATGAGAAGCGATACGATGACTAGCTCCAACGTCCAATGCCTTCCTAAATATGAAAGGACTTTAATGCTAAGGTTACCGTCAAACTGGTAATGCATCGTCTGATGGATCCTCTCGGTTACGCCCGCCAGCCACTGCTTGAAGCCCATCATCACTAAGAGCTCGTCCGCAACATGAGCGCAGCCTGAGGAGAACCCACACACTTCACTGAAGACGTTTCGTCAGCTTCCGGTTGAACGTCACATATGCAACATAGTCTCTCCGGAATAGCAGAGAGAATTAAAGAGATGAACAGCAAAGAGTAAGACGAAGACAGGCAGCAGAAACAAAACGGCTCAGAGGTGAGACAGGCAGCACCTGGAGCCTTCAGCCCTCCAATGGTTTTCCTCTGACCGGGTTTCCTCAGAGAGGAGGCCGGGGCGCCTGCTTTCCTCGCCGGTGGGAGGAGCGTCGGAGTGACTGAGGTAAAGAAAACAGGTTGGGAAGAGGAGGAATACAGAAAGAGAAGGCAGCTCAGTGGGAAGGTTCAGACTGATGTTAATAAGGGAGAGCGAAGTGTTTTGTGCGAGATCAGGAAGTGATCTCAACGGCTACCAAAGGTGGGCTCATCCAAACGCTGCTTCTTCACTATGTGGTGGGAGTTGTTGGGTTCGGCCGGCTGCAGGGGTTTTTCATCGCCAGCGTTCTGCTGCACGACTGAGGAGAAAACACGAAACACGCTGAAGATCAGCTGTCAGTTTATCTCTGGCTCTTTTGAGATCTTTAAATCACAACAGCAACTATGCCTTTCGCAATAATTAATTAATCGAATAATAAGTTAAACCCAGGTCAATATTTTCCATTCTGATGAATAAAATGTTTCGAAGGGAAATTTTGCTTAAAGATGTCATATTCCATTTAATTTATGGTTTTGGTAGTTTCCATTTTGATTGTTTTTTTTTTCTCTTTTTTTATTTAAAATCTTCCAGTTCCAGTGTTAAATATTCCTTACAAAATCAAAGTTTATCAATCTTTGAGAGCAAACTTGCATTATCAATACATTACTTGAAAATGGTCTCAAAAACACAATATCTTGTATCGCAATACTTTCTGGGACAAAAAATATGATTCAAGTTGGGTGTTATTTTTATTTCCTTTGTTTATTGCTTTTGGTTAAAATGTTTTATTCTGGATATTTAAAATGTCTTCCGGTGCCAATGTGGGATGTTCTGTATAGGTATGTGCCGATCAGGTTTTTTTTCTCCCGATACCGATCACCCCTGAGAGCCGATCGCCGATTCCGATCCCCGATACCGATCACATAATTATTATTTACTTATTTTTTATCATAAACACTACTGTTACATTATGTGGAAAAAGGAACCATGAATTCACCTTAATTTAGACAAAAACGTGTTTTTAATAACTTTTCCAAGAAGAAAACTAAACAAAACGGGCATTATGCAAATCAATAATACTATCTTTAACAGACTGATAACATATGAGGCTCTGAAGAGGCTAAATAATGCAAAGAGCCAAAATAAAACCTCTCGACATTGCCAAAAAATTAAAGTATAAAACTTAACATTCAAAGGCAAAAACAGGATCCATTACAATAAACAATCCTGAGTTACTGAATGAAAACTTCCTGTTAGCATAGCGGCTAGCTGGTTACTGCTAGTTCTGATTGGCTGTTTCTGACTGAGCGGAGTAATTATGCAGAACAGGGAGGAGATCGATTATTTTTTAGAGATTATCTGTCTCATGTTAGGACAGCGAAAGTTTTAATACGTATGTAAAATGTATTTTTTAGGTTAGATGCTGCAGCTTTAAACAGGTTCGGTGAGAGAGTCTCTACCAGGTGGAGCAGAAGCTGCTCCGTATCAAATATTACTAAATATTAAATATTACTACCTGTAGCGGAGCAGCGGTACAACAGCAGAACCAACGTCTTACATCGCAGCTCCAAGACTTAAATCATTTAGCAGGTTATTAGTTTATCTTTCTTACCGTCATGCTAATCCGGTGAGTGTTTGTAGCTGCGCTGCTTTACCTGCTGTCTGATCCTCCGTGTCTTTTTACTAAGGCGGTAAAGCTTCTTCTTCTTCTATTCGAGATTTAATGGCGGTTGGCAAGAACCTTTAGGTAAGCATTACCGCCACCAACTGGTAAGGAGTGTGGACCACATGACAAAAAAACAAACTATTAAACAACTTACACTGTTTTAAGAAATAAAATAAGGCCTCATATCCCCTACTTCCTGAATCTTTTTGTAATAATTCAACAATATCATATCTCATCTTCATGCTACTAAGGTTTCTAATTAATATATTTCTTTGCATCAAATAATTACAACAACTCAAAATAACATGTTCCACTGTCTCATCTTCTCCGCAGTCACATTTTCCTGTTTGATGTTTCCCTATCAGAAATAATGACTTATTTAGTCCAGTATGTCCGATTCTAAACCGTGAAATAATGATCTCTTCTCTCCTTATTCTTTCTGTTCTTCTCATTTGACCAATATTCTTTTGAATTTTATATAACCACCTTCCTTTCTTTTCTTCTTCCCATAACTTTTGCCACCTCTCTCTTGTTTTTTGTTTAATTATGCCCTTTATTTCTGTCATACTAAACCTAACATTAATATCTATCCTCACCCGATTAGAACTCTCTTTGGCCATTCTGTCTGCCATTTCATTACCCTTAATCCCATGATGAGCTGGAACCCAAACAAAATTTACCGTTAGCCCCATCATATTTATTCTGTAAAGTGTTTGTTGTATTTCAATTAATATATCAGGTCTACTAGATAGTAGATTTACTATTTTGCAAACTGAATAACGAAGAACTAGAATCTGAGCAAATAATTGATTTTAATGGTCTGACCTCTTCCTCCCATTGAACTGCTAAAAGCAAAGCAATCATTTCTCCTGTATACACTGAAACTCCATCACTGATCCTTTTTCCTACTTTAATTTGAACCTGTGGCACAACAAATGCTATCCCTACCTTATTAGCTGTTATTTTTGATGCATCTGTGTAGATTTGAATATAGTTATAATATTCATTTAAGTATTCTTGTATTATATATCTATTGATATTGTTAAATTTATCTTTATTGTTCTTTTCTAAAAAAGAAAAATCAACCTCAGCATCAGGAAGTATCCAAGGAGGAATTGCAGATAATGGAACTACCTGACATATCTACCTGATTTAAATTAATTTGATTAACTTTAGAGTTTATTATCCATCCAAAGCTCTTTAATTGTTTCTTTTCCTTTTCCCAGCCATATTTAAGTACTTCTAATGTTGGATGATCATTTCTTTGTCCCTGCAAATTTGACCAATAATTTAAGGATAATTGATCCCTTCTAAGTTAAAGAGGCCTTTCTCCCATTTCAACCTGTAATGCTGCTGTTGAAGATGTTTTAAAAGCACCGGTACATAGTCTTAAAGCCTGATGTTGAATACTATTTAGCTTATGGAGGTTTGAATCTGCTGCTGAATTATAAATTATACATCCATAATCCAAGACTGACCTAATTAACCCAGTGTAAATTGCTTTTAATGATTTTCTATCAGCTCCCCACTCTGTTCCAACTAAACACCTCATAATATTTAATACTTTCCTACATTTATCAATTATTTTCTTAATATGCACTCCCCATGTCATTCTTTCATCAAACCACATTCCAAGAAATTTAAATTGTTTAACTCTTTCTAAATCCTGTCTATATAATTTTAATTTAATTTTTCCATCAACTCTTTTCCTTGTAAAAAACATTATTTTAGTTTTCTCTACAGAAAGTTTAAAACCCCATTTATACAACCATTTTTCTACACAGAAAATTGCTCCCTGAAGCTTTTGAACAATGAATTCTAAATTTTTCCCTCTTTTCCACATTGACCCATCATCAGCAAAAAGTGAAACTCCCATTCCACCGTCTACTTCTTTAAACATATCATTAACTACCACTGAAAACAATAACGGACTTACTATACTACCCTGTGGTGTCCCATTTTCTATATTCATACTCTCAGAATAATCCTTCCCTATCCTCACTTGTATTTGTCTTCCTTCTAGAAAATTTTTGACCCATCTAAACATATGACCATTTATACCCATTCTTCTCATTTTAATTAATAGCCCTTCCCTCCACATCATATCATATGCTCGCTCAATATCAAAAAATATTGCCACAACACTCTCTTTATTCACTTGAGCCTTTCTAATTTCATGCTCTAAACATAAAACTGGATCCATTGTACTTCTCCCTCTCCTGAAACCACTCTGATAAGATGATATAAGTCCCTTCTTTTCCATATATTAATCTTTCATTTATCATTCTCTCCATTATCTTACATAAATTGGATGTTAATGCTATCGGCCGATAATTTTCTGGTTTGGATTCATCTTTCCCTGGTTTTCGGATTGGAATAATCACTGCTTCCTTCCAACTTTTTGGTAGTTCTCCATCCTCCCATATCCTGTTATACATTTCTAATAAAATATTTTTAGAAGACTCACTTAAATTACTAACCATAACATAACAAATTTGGTCTTTTCCTGGAGCTGATGGCTTACATTTTTTGAGTGCCCTATTTAGTTCATTTGTTGTAAAATACATATTCAATGGATCATTTGTTGCAATAAATTCTTGTTCTCCAATATTGTCTTTTGCCTTTCTTTTTTTCCCTTCTTCACTAATATTTTCAGAACTATGAATTTTAACAAAAGTCTTTACTAACATTTTTGCATTTTCTCTATCAGTAACTGCGGTTATTTCTCCATCATTTAGTATTGGACATCCACTTACTCTCTTAATCCCATTCATCCTTTTAATTGTTGTCCAGACCTTAGAAATAGCTGTCTCTTTCCCTATTGAATTACAAAAACTCCTCCAATAATCTCTTTTTGCATTTTTAATAATCCTCCTTACATTTGCTTGCAATTTCTTGTATTCATTAAGATTTTGAAAATTATGATTTCTTTTTAATAATTTGAATGCTTTATTTTGTTTCTTTATAACTTTAGTACATTCTGATGTCCACCAGGGCACCAACCTTCTGTCTCTTCCCCGCCTTCCTTCCTTATAGCCTGATCAGCTGCTTCAAAGACAACATTACTTATAGAAGTATTTAAATCATCAATACTACTGTTCATGTCTACCTTTAACATTTTTTATTTCACTATTTTCCCTAAATTTTCCCCAGTCTGCAGACCTAAAAGACCACTTCTTTATCCCTTTTATACAATACCTCTCTATATTTAACTTTACTTCAATCCTAATAGGATAATGATCACTTCCTATAGTTGTTTTATTTAAAACTTGCCACAAACAAACCTGCTAAAGAATTTGAAACTAATGTTAAATCAATTGCTGACTCTGTATTATCTCTAAAATGAATTCTGGTCCCACTTCCATCATTTAAACATACTAAATTATTAACATCCATTATTTCTTCTATTATATCCCCATTTTGATCATTATGATGACTCCGCAAAGAGCTATGCCCATCCAGAAGTGGTAGCAGTCTTTGGAAACAAGAGAGTTTCTCAGTAATGGGCACAGCAACTTTGGGGAAAAAGATCAAAAAGTACTTTTTTGACAGGCTTTTATTTTGAAATTACACACCAGATCTATAATAGCTGTAACTCTGTGTATATATATATTATATATATATATATAATATAATATATATATATCATCCTCATTCACTCAGTGTGTTATAGTTGCACATCGCTTAGGATTTGTTGCTGCACGTTTGCGCAGTGAAGGAAAGATGAGACCAGCTGGACAGACAGGCTGGGAAATGAGATGCAGGTGATCGGTATCGGTAACAGAGCCAATGATCGGCCGATCCAGATCATCACCGATTTCACGGAAATCGGCTGATTATGATCGGTGACCGATCGATCGGCACACCTCTAGTTCTGTACAAAAGTAAACTTTTTTAGTTTTTGAGAGGACAAATTTGCATTATTATGCCATCATCCACGTTTTACTTGAAAATCGTGTCAAATCGACAATGTTATTGTTTATCGCAATCATTTCTGGGGGAATTTTTCATCAGCAAAAGTTGTCATAGTGACGGTATTAATAGCAATTAATCAGCTCTGACTTAAAACATGTGACACTTAGATTATTGGTATGATGCTCATCAGATCTACACCAAATATGAATTTTTAGATTTGTAAAATGTAAAAATCATTTTATTCTGTTAGTAAAAGTATAAAATGAGGTTTTTGAGTCATTTGTATGATATGACTAAAAAAGGTCCACTTTGGAACCCCACACTCTAAAAAACTAGAAAACTCTAAGAAGGTTCCAATGCCACAAATCCAGCAGGCCCCGTTTATTTGTTCTGAGCCTCTAAATGTGGGCTCTGCAAGTTTGAGATGTGGCAATTCAAAGATGAAATGTAAAATTTTACATCATTTAGTGAAGGATCCTATTTGTTCTGTAGAAGTTTAGGTAACCTGACCTGAAGAATAGTTGACGAAAGCCGCAAACTCTGCCGCCAGCTTCTCGTTGCTTGAGAAGGCGCAGACGCAGGCGTAGAAGTGAAGGCAGCGCTGGGAAGCGCCCGGGAGAGAGCCAGCTCCATCCGCGCCGAGTTTCATCCTTCCTGCGCTGAGCTGGCAGCTACAGTGAAACACGCTCCTGTTGTTCTTCTGCGTTTCCATCGGAGCCACGGTCAGGTGCAGCAGGCCCAGAGGATGTTGCGAGTCCGTGTGGCACTTCACCACCAGGGTGTCTTTAGAAACCCGCTGCACCAGAGGCCCGGGGGACTCGGTGGCCAGCCGCCACAGCTCCTCCCTGGCCTGGATGGAAGCCTGTAAGGCCTCCAGGACGGAGCTCTTGAAGGTGAGCGGCGTGGCGCGGCTCCGGCAGTCTATGGCCTGCTTGATGTGGACGCAGAGGCTGTCGGAGGACGGCTCCGTCGACGCCGAGTCTGGCTCGCGCTTGCTTGACCTCTCGCCCTGCCTGCACGAGGGCAGGAAGCAGCGGCCCAGGTTGATGCGCGTGAGCAAGGTGGCTCCATCCCCGGTAGCTATGGCCGTGTCTGTGGGAACCAACTCCACAAAGCCCCACTGCGTGGTTCCTCTACTTCTGTGGCACACCGAAAACACCTGCGCACCCCCGCCTCCTGCGTCCTGCTCCTTCCCGAAACTCTCCTCCTCGCTATCGGTTATCACTCTCACCACCTCCACCACGCCTTTCTTGCCGTTTTTGCAGCCCGCCAAGGAATCTCTGAGGGTCACGCCGCAGGCGTTGTTCTTGCAGCTGAGCCCACGGGTGCCGTTGTAGACCCCGCATTGAGGGCACTTGCGGATGCCCCGCAGGGTAGCCCTACCCAGGTTGGAGAGAAAGGCGGGAGTTGTGGCCGTGGACCTCCTGCTTTCTTGCTGCTTTGCAGCTAAGCTGGACTGGGTGGCGGGAGTTTGACGGGAGGCCGATGAGGACACGAGGACTTCACTGTCCATTTCATAGAATAAAGACTTCAGCTAAACAAGCCTTGAAAAAGAGACAGCGAGAAAAAACTTTCAGCTTGAGAAATGAATTAAATAGGACTAAAATGTTATATTAGCCGATTCCACTTTAAAGCTACACACCAAACTACAAGTGACCAGATAAAACTTTTCCACTTCCAATACATATTGTTATCGCAGCTTTGAGTCATGGTCAATACTGATATTGAGCCAATAAGATATCAGGACATATCATGCGCATATTTATTACTTATTTTGTAGTATGGAATGTTACAAAAGGCTTGATCTAGTGATAATACCCAGGGAACAATACTCAACAACTGCTATGACAACTGCCCAATATATTGTCAACCAATGGGTCTGTGTGGAAGATGAGTGATGCTGAATAGAGATGCTGGAGCAAAGTTCCTCCATCAGCATCCTCAGATCAAAGATTTTAGATGCAGCTTGATATAATCCAATACTCGTTTTTTGGTTGGAATTGGACCAATTTCCAATATCAATATCAGATAAGGACCTCCCCTAAACCAAACATTTATTTAAAATCAAACCCACCTTAGCTAGTTTGTCAGCTCAACAACAAATTGCCCATCCAATGTCATTCATTTTGAAAGCTCCATCTGAAGAACAATTAGTCTTTCTTTATCAAACTTACCTTTTATTGTAGTTTGGTGTCATCAAGGTGGAACATAAAAAGTTTAACCTCTTGCATCTCAAGAGCTTTAGTCTATAGAAAAATGAAGCAAAAATCTCTTGTCTGTCATAGTATTCCAATTCCAGAACCTCTTGGGATGTCATCAAGTTTCACAGAGAAAAGTTTTAATCTTAACGGCGCTTTTTAAAAACTTAGTACCATCAACAAATCAGTAAATGGTGACACATAATTCATTGTCCAGTTGCGTTTTTTCTGGGGCACTGAGAATTAGTGGGGGGCTAAAACCCATACACCACTACACACCATCCTCAATACCAAACTTGTAATAAAAGAACACTGCCTCATTGATCTTACATCAGTTCAAATGTTTCTAAGTGCTTCAAATGCAACAAGCATGTCCATAATTGCTACACACAACCTTTTGTAACCATACAGTCTATCTAACCTATTTCTCTGTGAATATTTTAAAAACAAATACTCGAACTACCTCTAATCCGCCTGTTTGGTCAAATTCTGCTTCACTCTGGCCTCCTAAATCGTCTCGACCGTCGCCATTCCTCCTTACATCCAGATACCCGCATTGCGCCTGTAACGAACCTCCCCATTGGCTGGTGGATATCACGTGGAGAACACAGGGGACGTTCGCTTCGGAAGCGAGGAATCACGGTATATGTAGTTGATTTAACCCTTGTGAGTCAGGGGTCTGAATGTCCGTTTTGGTCTAATTTTGAATTTACCCTTATATTTTCACCAAAAAAACGATTTACTTTGCCTTATTTGGTATCATTATTTTCAGCACAACCTCAACTTTATCATTTTACAGTGTTTGTTTCATTTTGACAAAATGCATCATCACAGTGGACCAAAAGAAATCACACAAAAAAAACAAAACCAAAATCCGAGTAGAAAAAATAGATATTTTTAGTATAAAATTCACAAAAATGTTGAACAAATCATTTTTCTAACCAGTAATGATAATTTATAGTGTACATTTTAAAAACATGTGTAAAGATGTTGCAAAAAAAAACTTAGTTTTACATTAAATTGTGTGAAATTTCCCAGGTGTTATTTAGAAAATATGGCACAATGACTCCACTACAGCTTTTCTCCAACATCACAAAGTCTCATGTGTTTTTTTTATAATTAAAAAATATGTCACAATGTTTCCACCACAAATTTCTTCCAATATCAAAATGTTAAGTGTTTTGTTTTTCTTACAACTATCTACAAAATGGGTTTCCCAATAGGTCTGCAGACAAATCAGTTGTGCCTCATCAAAACAGTTTCTGTCAAGAAAAGATACAGTCGTAGGTCATAAGCCTTGCTGCGACCTCAGCTGCAGATAAAAAACACGTTTGGCCTGCAGGGGGAGCAGGTTTACCTTCACCCAACGTGTTTTCCTGGGCTGAAAGTAGCATGAAACCCGGAAGAGGCTCACTTTGCAGTCATGTAGCATGGCTTGTTTTGACACACAGACTAACAAAACTACTGCAAAAACTGCACACACACTCACAAACTCTAACTGACACACTTATGGTCTAAAAAACTCATCCGAAACATATTGCATTCAAGCATTTCCTGGTCACACATTCACTGAATGAGCAGCAAAGACGAAAAAGGGTTTTTCGTCTTCCGGCTCACGTATGATCGAAAAATCTAATCCAAAACACTACTAGCTAAATCCGACATGTCAACAACGCGCCGTTCTCTACCGCCACAAAACTCTCTCCCCGAGCTGCTGTTCCGATCTCAAATCAAAATGCCCGAAAATGCTTTCTGATTGGTTGCTTCAGAAATGTGGTGAGTTTGGAAGAACTCGGAAAAATGACTTTCATGTTGCATTCGTTCACTTTTTGGTCATAAAACATCCACTGATTGCACTGAACATGTGTAAAATGCGCACTATGCTATGGCCAAAATGATCGACCATATTCCTGGTTTTATTTGGAAGTAAATATAAAACAATCAATGAAGTCTCTACTGTCCAAGAGAATTGAAATGCACACTTTTCATGCTGTCTTTTTTTATACAGAAGCCTTTTAAATGCATGAGGTCATGCCCGCCACAGGGCGGGCAGCGACTTCACACACGAGCAGAATAAAGAGCTCGTGGGGGTTTTGTTACGCGCTTTTCTTTTGAGTAATATCCCGTTTTATGTTTTTAAGTCACGTCCATAGACGGTTTCCAACTTTCTTCATGAGTCGTCACATATAAAGACAAAATGCTGAAACCTACCTGCAGTATGACAATGGTAGCCGAAACCATTCAACTTTTAGTCAACCTGATCACATCACCGTTTTATATTTGTAATATCAATGTCTAATATTGTATTCTAAAATGAGCTGGTCCACTATTTAATAAGACATTATTTGTATTAAAAATTCAAATTATTCTGCCCATGCAAGCACTCCTGACAAAATACGGTATTAACCTAGAATTTTTTTGGACAGACGATTGAAAAGTTTATTCTAGTCATTTATTAAAATTAAGCCAAATTGAGGAGGGAAAACAATCAGCTCTGCGTCGTCAAGCTAATGCTATTGATTAACTGATCACCAGCTACAATAATCAAGTCCTTAAAAGTATGTTTCTCACTTAGCTAACAAAAAAGGATTTTTAACAAGGACCTTAATTAAATAACTAGTGGTTACTGTTTATCTACGGTCAAATTTCTAAATTCTTAATGCCACAAATCTAAAGGATGAAACAATGACTGCTGGAAAACATTTGAGACATCCCAGCAAACGAAGGCCAGACAGGGAAGCAGTCAGGAAAATTACAAAACCCAAGAGCTCCATTTCAGACACCATAGGCCTCACTTGGAAGGCTAAATGTTAATATTAGTGACCATAAAATTGGAGGGACTTACAGATAGATGTCTGACTGGTCTGGTACAGTTGCCAGGAGAAAACCTGCCCTCTGAAAAAACAGACTTCAGTTGCAAAATCACATCTGACGGAACAAAGACACTTCTAGAACATTGTGATTTGTACATATGAGGCTAGATAAGTCTGGGAAACAGCATATAGTCACAAACATCTGAAATCGGCTGTCGAGCATGGAGGTGGGGGTGTGATGGTCTGGGCTCGTTTAGTAGTCACTTATACAGTCACTGTGGCCGTTTATCCTGCTGTGTAATGAAACATTTTAGAATCTGTTGACAGCTTAAAGTTGGCCAGAAGTGGATATAGCAGAACAAAAAAAAAAAACATGGGGAGAAAATCTGTGACTTTAAGACTCAGTCAGAAAAAATAGGCTAAAACTATTTCTGATCTAGGCTGAATCATGGGGTGTGGAAAAAAAACATCTTTTGACTCAGAATAATCAGCTTAAAGCACTTTTTGGCTAAAATTGCATAGACCATTGCCTGTCTCTGAAGAGTTTCTTCTTCTTCACTCCAAAAACCCTTTGAACAATGAAACAAAAATCTCATTTTTCATCAAATGAGAGGCAGGTTCACCAAAACAGCTTGAGGCACCAAGTAGATCTGCAACAGTTGTCACTATATGATGAAGTTTCCATTTAAGTCTGGAAAACGTTTCAGTGTCCACTTGCACTGCTATAAACCTTTAAAAAAACAGCACAGCTGAAGATTCAACCCTCAATTGTACAGTTAAAAAACATTTTTCAAACATTGTTTTCAGGGAAACTAGCTGCAAATTACAAACAAGCACCTGATTTGATCAAGTTGTTTCCAAAAATGAGACGTAAACGGTGCAAATGTGAGCTGGTATAAACATCAGCTTTTGTTTTTTTTAATGGGACAAAGCAAAAACACAAACCATATCACTGATTCATGAACAGAACTCATCTTCTCAAAAACATAGTATGAAAACATTCATAGGCACTGCCTACTCTCTTATTTGTATTTATTTTTTTGGTTAAATTAAAAGTAACTTAACTTGATAAGGCAACAAAATGGATTTTCCAAATCTACGAACATGACTGTAGACAAGCTGCAAAAGGTCTTGAGCGCTAGAAGTAGGTTTCGGAATCTATAAAAACAATCACTACAGTGGTGTAAAACAATAATTTAAATTATAAAGTTTTTTTTTTCTTTTTTTGTTCATGTTTCTTCCTTTAAATGTAATCTAAAGACTTCTGCATTACATAGCAATGCCGCTTGTCCTCCAGTCTGGACGAGTGAAATGTTGCTCTGCTTCTACCAGCACTGGACAGAGATGCTACTTTCAGACAGGCGCCGGGATCGGTTTCCCCCAACCAGGAGCAAGCACGCATTCTCGCTGAACATGTCTTAATACAGCTTTAGAACAATTAAACGGACTGTTTGGCTATTTACATATAACAGGCTTCCAAATAAAAACCGCAGAAAAAGTGGAATGCAAAAAAAAAAAAAAAGAGAGAAAGAAATAAAATTTAGAGTACTTCAAATTTTGTGGAAGGATAGCCAAGTTTTGTGCAATCTTTGTCTGCCTGTACACAAGATAAGTGGCAGTAATCCCTGCAATTGTTTAGAGATGTATACGAATTAATACAATAAAAAAAAAAAATTAAAAAAATCAGGTCGACAGCCACTTGATGTTCAAATGTAAAAAGGATCTCGATCGTACATAATTTGATGGTGTCGCCTCAACGTTTCCTCAGTCCTTTAATGAAATACAAAAGCCAGAAGCTCTTGATACAATGTCAGCATTTAACGTTGCCAGGAAAATTAAAAAAATAAAATAATCTTTCTCAAGCAGTTTTGTAGCAAACCACTCCCCCGTCACAATAGAAACAAACAAACAGACAAACAAACGATACAATGGCATAGTCCCTTCTGGGTTGTTGGGGGGTAGATGACGGTGATGTAGTCTCGGTGAGTAAAAGCATCAGTTCATGCACACACACACGCACACACACTTCTTTATCCACAGATGAGTTCCTCCGTCTGTTCCGTCCGTTTAGGTCCGGTCCAGTCCAGGATATGGCATGAAGAAGCTCTGGCGTTTGTTTGCAGCTTTTTGCTGTGACCAGTTTCCTTCCCAACCTGCTGACCTCCACGGTTCATTAGAATAAACTAGAGCACACCCTGAGAACTCACTCGGGACTGCTGCGTCACTACGGCAACGACGTCCAGGTTGGCGGCGCTTTTAACTGAGACAAAAAGGAACAGCTCTTTGTCGGTATGTGGAGCGGCTGCGTTTGCAATACTGTAGGTTACCGAGCGCCGCGCCGCCTTCCCCTCTAAGGATGATTGTTAAATAGTGATATAAAATTCTGCCCTTGATCTTTGGCTTTCAGGGCTGAGGACATAGAAAGGTTTCTTTTAATTCATGTAACACTTGTTTTCTTTAAACTAAACTCTCTGCTAGAAATATAGTAAACAGATAAATGATAAATTTGGCCATCGACACACCAAACAATAAAAACTGGAAGTGCGGAGGGGGGTCCAGGAATGCAATGTGTATTAGCGGTGGCTTCATCAGTGTTTAACGTGTGTTTAGTCATGTTTCAACCTGCTGATTTGGGCAGTGGGTGAGGCTTTGGGCTGGTTAAAAAAAAAAGAAAGAAAGAAAATGGCAGACCAGCTTAACTATCAGTAATTTTTGTGGTGTGACAGTCAGAGCATGTCTGATGCACTCCTTCCTTCCCCCAGCAGAGCGTAATCCTGGTGTCCTTGGGTGCTAAGGGACGGTGGGGGGGGGGGGTTGTGATCAGTGGGTGGGGTATCCAGTGGTGCTCATGCCTGCCTGGTTGGTTAGCATTGTCCCATTGACTCCCTGCCCAGGCTCCACCATGGCCCCGTTGCTCACGGCGCCCACGCCCGTCCATCCAGCTCCAGCATGTAATGGACTAAAACAGGAAACAAAAATTACAACACGGGGGTTGACCGTTTTACTAGAAATAAAACAAAAGCCACAGAAATGTGGGTTTCCTTCCGCAGAGCACAACAGACTGAAAATACTCTGGGATTCCAGATGCAGACAAACTAGAGATCAAACACACATTAAGTATTAATTAGGATTTGATGCTTTTATTTTGAAGGAAAAGTCTATCCTTTTCTTTGACATAAAAGCATACCAAAAACAAAAACTGTCAAATCCAGAGCTTTTATTGGTAACTTTTAGAGGGCAACTAATAAGTGAAAAGCCTCAATAGTTGCCCTCTCTCTCTGTAAGCTGTGAGGCTAAGAGGCTGAGCAAAGTTATCTGGAATCTCTCCTGGGTAAAATTAGCAGCGCCTGAACTTGGAGTCCACCCAGACATTCTTCATTGCAGTACTGGAGTATCACAAGTACTGCGCCTTCAAAGGCCACAGCAGAACAAGACGTAGGTGACTTCTTTTTTTTTAACATCTTTTACATAACCTCTGTCACTTTAAAGAGTATAAACTATTAAGACTTTTGCAGTGAATTTCATGATAAACCCACAGAAATTAAGTAACTAGATAGGTAAGTAAACCGTTTTACAGATGGAAAACCACAAAGTGTTTTGCCAAATGCAAGACATAAAACCACACAAGATCAATAGATGTGGCATAAAACATGAACAAATGTGTTTTGAGCTGCTTCTTTAAGGCAGGCAGTCAGTGTAGCTTCTT
Source organism: Poecilia picta (assembly GCA_033032245.1). NCBI lineage: Eukaryota > Metazoa > Chordata > Actinopteri > Cyprinodontiformes > Poeciliidae > Poecilia > Poecilia picta. The sequence continues at coordinate 25,511,302 of CM065364.1, forward strand.
CTGAGCAGGTTTTGTCGATGGTTAAATGCTTCCACTCACTTGTAGCCCTGCTGATCCCAGGCCTGTCCGTAGACGCCGTAGCTCGGCACCTGCCATCCGTTGGGCATGTACTGGCCGATCTGTTGCGTATTGCTGTACCACTGGCCCCACTGGTTGTAGGATTGGGCTGCAAAGCTCAGTGTGTTCTGCTCAAGTACAGACAGATTGTTGGAGGAGAAAAATAAAATCAAAACCAACATTAGTTGTGTTTTGTTTTTTAAAGGGGAAATAAAGATTGGTCCTACCTGTGCCATCTGTACCTGCTGTATGGGGCCCTGTACAACGTCGGTCGTTTCTTTCCCCCAGTAGCACTTTACTATGTTGCCCTCTATGGAGGTGCCGTTTACAGAAACTATGGCATGAGCTGCAGCCTCGTGGGAGTTAAACCTGTGCAGAGCAAAGAACTGAGACATTATGTACGACCTGATATCAAGTTATCCTACTGTATAAGGTTCGCTTGACAAGGAGATCATCCTCTGCCTAAGACAGGTGCATCTAAACTTAGGGATGCACCAATCCACTTTTTTTCCACTTCCGATACCGATATGAGGTTTTGTATCACCCGATACCGATCCGATACAGAAAAACAGACATAAATGTACTGAATTAGTACAGCACACTTAAATATACCATTAGCTTCACAAGCTTGGTAAAAACAACTTTCATCTGTTCAGTCGGGGAAATTAGGATTATAACAGCCACTGCAAAATTAAAGAAACTGACAAAAACAATAAGTTGACCAGCTTGATCAAACATGTAAAAATAAAGTGGATCAAAACTTCTTTCAAATGGTTCAGAAAGAGCAATTAGGAATCCTAAATATGATGTAGAATAAATAATGAAGTCACTCAGAGCACAAAGCAAACAATTAGACTGCATAGATCTGCCATTATGTATCAAGCATATTGTCCCTGACACCTGATCTGACTTTTTTTTTTTTTTAAATATTGGGACCGATACAGATATTAATATCAGATCGGTTCATCTCTATTTAAAAATCAGTTTACCTCACAAAGGAGTAGCCTTTTTCTGGGAAAACACGGATCTCCATTATTTGGCCAAAAGGTGAGAAGGTCTGTCTCATTATTTGCTCTGTGAAATAAAATAAAAGTTTTTAAATTGTGCTTCCAAGACTTCACTGGCGTGGTGTCATCAAACAGCTGCTCACCTGTGAGACCTTGTGTGACTCCTCCACAGTAGACCGTGCAGTTACTGAGGCTGGACTGGTTCAACACCTCATCGAAGGAGAGCTGTTTGGTACTGGCTGCTAAAAAAATTATGAAAAAAAAAAAAAAAAAATGAGAAAAACGTGACAAATATGAATGATATGAAGACGCATGAAGAAAGTTCAGAACGCAAAAACTAGAAAATAAAAACAAACTAAAATGCAACAACATCTTATCTACATGGAATCCTCCCGACGTGAATCGCCACAAACCTACTTTCATTTGTCATTTTAGGAACAGGCTTCCTCGTGGCCCAGTTGGTCCTTATCTGCCGTCCTCCTAGCCACTGGCCCCCCATTTGCTGGATGGCGTTCTCTGCATCCTAAACACGCAAAGAGAGTTAAAAAAAAAAGAACCATGATTGCACATTGCAGCTGGAGCTCAGAACCAGCACACAGATCAGTGAAGACACTCACCCATTTGTAGAAGAAGGAGACAAAACCATAGCCTTTAGATTTACCTGTGGCCATGTCTTTCACAACGCGACAGTCCCTGCACGTAAACACATTCACACACAGTTTAATAATAATAATAATGCGAGTTTCACATTGAAAACGCAGCAGATGAGCACATTCATCAGATTAAGATGCAGCTGAAATTCAAAACCAAAAATAAGTGTTGACTGAAACTTAAGACGAAACGACCTTCTTTCAAAACTTGTGGTTCCTTCTTTTGCTTCTGATGGTTTCTCTGTTCCTTTGGATTTGTTCAAAATTACTGAGCACTTTGTGAGCGTGTGCAACAGAAATATTTTGAGGGGAAGAGCGTGGGACGGGCAGCAATGAGGAGAAACTTACGATATTTTCCCAAAAGGAGCAAAAGCTGCTTTTATGTCATCTGTGGTGATTTCTGGACTAAGGTCTCCAACAAAAACATGGAAGTGACCTGAAGACAAAAGAAAAGCAGATTTTTAGTAAACAAAACTGAACATTGTCAAAATACGTTTTAGAATATAAAAATATTTAAGCCAACATCTCGCATATGAACTACACAAATCTCTTGATAGAAAAAGTCTACTTTAAACAGTATGTTTTGTAAAAGGAATCACAACTTTACAGTTTTGTCATCTTTTGCATAAAAACTTAAATTCTAGGTGTGTGCGTGTGTAAATCTGTTTTTTCCAGATACACAGAAGTGCAATTCAATGATTAATTGCGAGCGTCGTCACATGAGTTACTTACTGCTCGTGTCTTTCTTCTGGCTCGTTGGGGCCGTGGCCCAGTTGACCTTCACCTCCTGCAAGAGACACAAGACGCAAAGAGCAGGGAAAGACGAAAACGTGAGACGAGAGGCGCGCTCCAAAAAGGGGGTTGCTGTTCTCTGATTAGAGGGTGGGGGGGGTCACACAACCTGCTTTACTTCTCGTTTTATTTTGTGATTGAAAACTGTTGATTAGAACGGCCTCGGAAAAGCCACAGAAATGCTTATAAAACCACCAACACAAACCAATTATCCATGGTTGTCTAGTTTTACATATAACCTGCATCAAATTAAGACATTGCTATACATAAAAGGGATATTAAAGACTTGTTCAGGCTAGTAATTTGGAGAAAAACTGTAGGAAGTAAGGTCCAAATAACAAGGGACTTACAAACAAGTGATTTTTACGAACTTGTTATACTCCTCAAATGGTCCTTCAATACCTGTTGAGGATAAAATATTTTCAACTCAAAGTATTTTCCTTAAGAATTGCTCTTATGTGGATTCTACGTGGAAATAAGGTTGCAAAGAACACACAGCATTAAAGATGTAAGGGCGGAGGGGGGCACAGAAGATCATTGATTAAAATCAGGTCAAAGAAAGTTACATGTCGCATAAAAACACACAAGGGCCACATTTCATTCAATTAATTCAGAAACACAGACAGAATGGAGGTTGAAGAGACAAACAGGAATGGATTCATATTGCATTCATTAACATGTTCTGTTGTACGGAAGCCTAACACATGCTCACATGACCTTGATGTTACAAAGCAGAGAAATCAGCTGGTTATTGGGCGATTTTCAGTTTGATTAGCCCTGATCAGTGATGGACGATTAAAACCCCAATCAGTGGACACAGCTAAGCACTACCAAGTTACTGCAAACACTCTTTGTGCCAACGCTATGACTGAGTGAATAAAAAAATTTAGGAAATAGAAATGCGAGAAGCTATTTTAAAGAAAATTGTGGTTTCTGTTATATATTGTCTGCAGTTGTGAATGAGAAAGCAATGAGAGACTATAACAATTAAAAAAGGTTAAATGTTAAGAGTAAAGATTCACGTTTGTTGCAACGTGTAAAAATGGATTCATAGATGTTTTGGAAATTTAAGGAGTTCAGAGAAAGATCTAAATTGCTAAAGATTGTTAAAAAATTTGTAAAATGTAATCTCTGCAGTTGTGCTGCTGAAGGACATTCTGACCACTTTACCTCACTTTGCCATTTTCTTCTACTACTTTCCAATTTGGATTGTTTGTTGTGTTTTCTCAGTTGTTTTCTCTCTACACAGACGTTAAATCTGGTGTGGCGTTCTGTTTTGGCTGTGGTACGCTGAAAAAAAACAAAGATGGTCACACCGAGCCAGTTCTGTTGGGAGGTTTCCTCCAGCTAAATGGGAGTCTTGCTTTGTAGGAGGGATGACTGTAGAGTCAACGACAAAGATCGTCTGGCGTTGCTACACGTTTGTCCAGGAGGAGTGAATGCTGGATTTAGCTAGAGATTGAATTTTTTAAAACCATCCATCCATCCATCCATTTTCTTGACACCCTTGTCCCTTAGTGGGGTCGGGAGGGTTGCTGGTGCCCATCTCCGGGCGAGAGGCGGGGTTCACCCTGGACAGGTCGCCAGTCTGTCGCAGGGCAACAATAAAACCAATTTGAATAATAAGCCGGATCAATTGGAATGTATTAGAACAAAGTGATTTTTTTGTAAAGTTCCCTGAGATGACGTGTATTAGTGGTATATAAATAAACTGAATTGAACATCATTTTACAAACAACTTTAACTCTGCTCTGAATGTAAATGAGGAAGGATGGAAAATATTCTCAATTCTGTTATTGTATCTTGTTATATTATAGTTGTTAAAGAGAAAATGTAATTGGTTAAAATTGGCACTCGAAGATAAAAAAAAAAACTAGGATATGAAATATCTACTTCACAAATAACTAAATCACTGAAATTAATATCAACCAATCATAAACCAGGGATTCAGGCTCACTGTGCTGATAATACAATTAGTGAAGCTTGTTTAATGGAGTCCATCAATGTTTCAGAAGGTGACTGGTGCTACAGTAAAAAATATCTTTATGGTATTTATTTATACTTACAATTAACCAAGAGCATGAAATAGTTACAAGTTATGAGTTATATCATGTCAGCATTTTGATCCACTGGCTAAAGTTTTAGTCAACAGCAGCTCTGAAGTTAGCTTTCAGCTATGAACGTAAAACAAGTATTAATGTGACAAAGTCTTCCAACTATTTAACTTGAAACTCCTAAACAGAATACAAGTGTGTGTCGACATGAGCAGAATGAACATTATTAGTTTTATTATAGAGTTACAGAGGTGAAGTGGTTCATAAAAGGTGAGAGGAACAAAAAAGTAATTCATTGTTAATTTGACTGTGAGAGGTTAAAAGTAACATTTCTGGTGATATTTAAAGATGCAAGCAGCAAGAATTCATTTGGAAGAAGATTAAGTCCAGAAAGCAAAATGCACCAATCAATATATCAGTGTTAGGATGGAAAAATGATCAAAATCAGAAAGAAAAATACTTTCGTATCAACATGTAATGCAAACATAGGCTTTTCTAATTCTGACTTTTTTTTCCCCGACTTCTTTGTCTGCACACAGTCTGAATACTATCTTGTAATAAATTAACTTTAATGAGTTCTACATGATACACATTAAGACGTTAGAGTCAGCACTTAATCTGCAACATAAAATTACAAATATCAGAAGACTAGCTGATGGAAGCTAAACAAGAAAATCATTGATGTGCATTTTTTATGAAAACCCCCCATGAAAACAGGAAAGTCCTCAACACAGAACTCAAAACGTGACTAAAAATCTCTAAGCGATGCCTTCTACATTTTTTTAACATTCAAAGAAAGAATGATTAAAGAAGCACTCCCAACTCAGACATTTTTGTACACAGGGGAAGAACATTTAAAAAAATCAATAACACCAGAACCTTGCCCACCCGGCCTCGCCCTGGGCGGCTCGCTAAGGAGATATGATAGCTTACCTTACCCAGTATTTTCCGACCATTCATGGCTGCGATTGTGGCAGTGGCGTGTCTATGCTCATAGAACTCCACAAAGCAGTACGGATCGTGACCTGCTGTCTGGAGTGGACAAGAGACACAGATTCAACAAAACGTGCTCCGAATTAGACGATAAAAATGGGAGGCCGCGGAACTAGCGCGCCGCTGGAAAAGAAACTAGCGTAGCATCACAAACGGACATCAGATCGGGTCAGTCGAAGTAAATAATGCCACCAGTGAGACGAAATGAAACGAGGTGAACTCACATCTACTATCATTTTGCAGCTTTTACAAGGCCCAATCTGGCTGAACAATTCCAAGATGAGGGCCTCTGTCACGTCCCGGGACAAATTCCCCACATACCTGCACACGCAAACACAAACAGCACCGAGACAACATGAGGGACTGGTCACGATGATGGTAAACAGAGCCATTGTGGGTGAGGCAGCAGGAAGCGTATACGCGTGCATCGTGTGGAGCTGAATTCAGATGGAGAAGGACTGGAAGGTGGTTGAAGGTTTGGAAAGACATAAGGCACAAAAAACTGTTTAAAAGAAACTTTATGTTGAAAAAGAGCTTTTTCAGCCGTTTAGCATCTTTTCGCCTTTTTTTCTTATTATTTCAAACTTTAAGGCTACATCTCTCCTTCGGGTGTTTTATTAAACCGGCGTTGGCGGTGAGCTGCTTTTAGCGATTACCAAGAAGCCTGAACATGTTACATGTTACAGCCAAGCTCTGGTTTGATTGTGCTGAGATTTTAATCTGTGTCCGACTTGGAACGCGCTGGATTTGGAAGATTTTCGGGTAAAAGTTGAGGTGAAAATGTACAAGAGGAGAGTATAATGTTAAAAATTATGTTTCAGTTTATAAATTACACTATAGTGTCATAAATCCCCATCTGCCAACACGCCTCAAGTATTTGTGTTCACTAAGAAACATAGGACAGAAAGTCTTGACCCAATTATTCCCATTGCATTATGTAGGAATCTGCTGGCAGCAAGATCCTTACACCCAATAGGTCACTGAGCCTGAAAATCCTTTATAAAAATAAACCAATTCCTTTTTAAAATATGGTGTTAAATACATGTATACATATAAAACGCAGAAAAATTGTAAAATACAAAAATGCTTTTGGTGATTTAGTCTGTAAGGACTTAGTTGATGCTAAAAGTAAAGAAATGTGATTTTAAAAAATAAATTCTAATTAAAACTAAAATTCTTAACTTCCAAGAGGCAAAAATTTTTTTGGAAATTTGGAAGAAAATTTAAAAAAATAGCAGTATGAAGAACTGAAGTCAACCAAAATATTACATGTCAACTTTGCCACATCATTTTAGTTTTACTCGCTTTGTACCAATAAATATACAATTAAACAAATGCATTTAACATTCATGGTTAAATTTATCTACATTAAAAACCCAAAACAAAGCATTCCTTTGAATAAAGTAATTATTAGAAATGATTTTACTCTACAGAAAATACTCATATTTAAGGTAGTTTCTGAATGTGCTGCTGCTGCTGATTTTTCATCATTAACCTTGAACTGATTTTTGTTTATCAACTAACTTCACAACCCCAACGAACGAACACTGGTACAGCTTTCAAATTAATAAACAGTTTTTTACATAGTTTCTAAAATCAATACCACCACTAAGCTGCAAGCTGCTTACAAACCCACACTGACACATAATTATGCTTATTTTTCGAATAAAAAAATTTTTTTTTGCACAAAATCACCACCAAACACTTCAGAAAAAGACTAAAATGCATTTAGGATTGTATGTCTGGGTGGTTTATTGTGTTGAACAGTGTCTACTAAAATAGCACAGGCATTAGGGATGATGTTATAAAACTACTGGCCTGCACAATGACCAACATCACCAATGGACCGTTGTTCAGGAGTGAATGACACACAAAATAGTACAGCTTTACTTACAAAATAATTTAACTAATGGTTTCCATTGCAATACTTTTTTTTCAAAAACCCAAAAGGAAAAAGAGCTTCTATTGTACTCGAAGGAAGAAGCTTGATCCAAATGTTTCGACTGCAGCAATTGTAAACCTCTCATAAAATACGCTATTGCCATTGAGATAATAGCTAGACAGCTGCAGCTTATAAAGCTAATTCTCGTTCAAAAATCGGTATTATGAGACGTTTCTATTTACATGGACTACTTAATGTTGTGAGACGAATACAAGGTTTTGAGCTAAGAGCAACGCAGTCATACACTTACAGGGTTTTCGGCTGCTCGTCGTCCATTCTGCCTCACTTAGTGGCCGAAAACAAGTCGCGACCTTGTGAGCAAATCCACGACGGTCACAGTCAGCTGTCGGTGACACAGTCAGGATACTTTAACACAAGATGTAGAGGGATTTGACACCGTTGTTAGCTCCGGAGTGAACAATGGGCTGCCGAGAAATATGGCGGAGCGACCGGGGGCTGTTTCCAAACACGCATGCGCGACAGTTCAGCCAAAGGCGACTCGGATGCAAATTACAAAATAACTGGAACAGTAGCTTCTTATATATATATATATATATATATATATATATATATATATATATATATATATATATATATATATATATATTATATATATACTGTTCCAGTAGCTTCTCACAGTGTGTGTATATACTATCTATATATATACATAGATACCAAATATATACATACAGTTACATATATATATATATATATATATATATATATATATATATATATATTATACACAGTCCAGTCACATTAATGTGACCATCTGTCAAAAGCCAGAATAACCACCTTTCGCAGAGCGAACTGCTACGAGACGTGCAGGAAGAGAGTCACTTAGGTCCCTGAAGGTCTTCTCTGGGATGTTGAGCCATGCCGACTCTAATGCCGTGGCCAGCTGCGCTAGATTACGCGGTTGAGGATCCATGGCGCGAACAACTCGATCGAGATGGTCCCACAGATGCTCGATTGGGTTTAAGTCAGGTGAGTTTGCTGGCCAGGGGAGGACGGTAAACTCATCCTGGTGCTCTTCGAACCACGCACGTACACTGGCAGCTGTATGGCACCTCGCATTGTCCTGCTGGAAGATGCCATCATCCTGAGGAAAAACAATGCGCATGTAGGGGTGGACATGGTCCGCAAGGACAGATGCGTACTTGTATTGATCCATCGTGCCTTCCACAATAATCAGTGAACCCAGAGAATGCCAGGAAAACATTCCCCAGACCATAATGCTCCCGCCTCCAGCTTGGACCGTTCCTGCAATGGTTGCAGGGTGGTTCCTTTCAGAGGTTTCACGCCTTATACGCCAACGTCCATCTGTCCGATGGAGCATAAAACGCGATTCATCTGAAAACGCTACCTGTCGCCACTCAGTGGACGTCCAGCTGCTGTACTGGCGTGCAAATTCTAGCCTTCGTCGTCGATGAACACCAGTCAGCATAGGTGCACGAACCAGGCGTCTGCTTCGGAGGCCCAGACGCAGCAATGTTCGCTGAATAGTGGTTTGGGAGACACTTGTGGTAGCCCCTTGGTTCATTTTAGTGGTCAGTTGCTCAACGGTAGCCCGTCTATCTGCCCGAACGCATCTCCGCAACCGTCGTTCGCCTCTGTCATCTATGGCCCGTGGTGCACCACATTTGCCACGTCGTTGATTTTGGACAGTCCCATTTTGCCATGCACGGTACACTTTTACCACGGCGGCACGCGAACAGTTCACAAACTCAGCCGTTTCGGAAATGCTTCCACCCTTGGCCCGAAAGCCAATGATCATGCCCTTTTGGACGTCGGATAAATCGCTTCGTTTCTGCATTACGCCAACGATTGAAATGTTTTCCGAAGCCCACACACACCCTTTATATACGCTCAACTGCACTGTGCTGCCACCTGCCTTCTGTGATTGGTTATTTAACTCTGAAGTGGAAAGTACGTGGTGGTCACATTAATGTGACTGGACTGTGTATATATATATACTGTTCCAGTAGCTTCTCACAGTGTATATATATATATATATATATATATATACATGTATATATATCAGATATATATATATATATATATATATATATAATATATATATATATATATATATATATATATATATATATATATATATATATATCAGATATATATATATATATCAGATATATATATATATATATATATATATATATATATATATCTGATTACTGGTAAGGCATAGCTGTTTCCTACCAAATCCTACCAATGGCTGGACAAAGCTGGACTCAAGGACAGCACAGAGGCTCTCATCCTGGCTGCACAGGAACAGGCCCTAAACACCAGAGCAATAGAGGCTCAGATCTACCACACCAGACAAGACCCAAGGTGTAGGTTGTGCAAGGAGGCCCCTGAGACAGTCCAGCACATAACAGCAGGGTGCAAGATGCTGGCAGGGAAAGCGTACATGGAACGACATAACCAGGTGGCGGCATAGTGTACAGGAACATCTGTGCAGAATATGGACTGGAAGCCCCGAGATCAAAGTGGGAAACACCCCCAAAGGTGGTGGAGAATGACGGAGCTAAGATCCTGTGGGACTTCCAGATCCAGACAGACAAGATGGTAATGGAGAACCAACCGGACATTGTGGTGGTGGATAAAGAACAGAGGAAAGCCGTTGTGGTGGATGTAGCTATACCAAGTGACTACAACATCAGGAAAAAGGAGCATGAGAAACTGGAGAAATACCAGGGCCTCAGGGAGGAACTGGAAAAGAACTGGAAGGTGAAGACCACAGTGGTGCCTGTGGTCATCGGGGCCCTCGGGGCAGAAACCCCCAAACTGGAGCAGCAGCTAAAACAGATCCCAGGAACAACATCAGACATCTCAGTCCAGAAATGTGCAGTACTAGGCACAGCCAAGATACTGGAGGAACCCTCAAGCTCCCAGGCCTCTGGTAGAGGACCCGAGCTCAGAGGATGAAAGAGAGAGAGAGAGAGAGAGAGAGAGAGAGAGAGAGAGAGAGAGAGAGAGAGAGAGAGAGAGAGAGAGAAGAGAGAGAGAGAGAGAGAGAGAGAGAGAGACCACCCGCGGAGGGTGAGAAGGGAATTTATATATATATATATATATATATCAGTGACGTGCGGTGAGGTTCATTGCTGGTGAGGAACTGACTTCCAACACCATCCATGTTATTGGACGTATGGAAATTTCGCGCATGCGTACAACGCTGGGGGCAAAAAGACTAATCTTTTACATGTCATCCATAGCCGCGTTAACTCAGTGAGACTTAAAAATGAAGGTATTAATTTCGTGCTATGATCCACAGCAAAGGGAAAGCACTTTCTCGCTCTGTATCGCCAAGCTACACGCAGACTCGTTGCCATAGCAACTGACAACAATGCTACTTCATGTTTTAAGATTTAACACCAAAAAACATTCAAGAATTTTGCACTGAGAACAGAACATGCAGTCTGTTGTTGTAGTACGATTTAGGCTTAATGTTTTATTTAAAAATAATTGCTTTGGTACTTTACTGAATTAAACATTATCTGTAGCCCACAAAACGCACATTTCATTAAAAAAATAAAATAAAAACATCTTATTGCTATCTTACCTTTACGTATCAATGAAATCCATGCAGCCCTAATTCTGCACAAAAATATCCGTTCATCCAAAGCCAAGTTTATCCTCGGCATGTCTTTTCTACTCCGTTTAAGAATCATCAATCTGTCTAGAAGTAAAACGTTCAGCTCCGTGTTGGTCTTCCTTTAGTTATTATCTCCTGCTTCAGTTGAAAATTCACTTTAGAAAACTGTTTAAGTGTAGAAATGTAGTCTTTCATGTTGACGTCAGAAGAGAGAAAAAACAAATATATGGCTGTACTTTACTTACACAGTCCAGTCACATTAATGTGACCATCTGTCAAAAGCCAGAATAACCACCTTTCGCAGAGCGAACTGCTACGAGACGTGCAGGAAGAGAGTCACTTAGGTCCCTGAAGGTCTTCTCTGGGATGTTGAGCCATGCCGACTCTAATGCCGTGGCCAGCTGCGCTAGATTACGTGGTTGAGGATCCATGGCGCGAACAACTCGATCGAGATGGTCCCACAGATGCTCGATTGGGTTTAAGTCAGGTGAGTTTGCTGGCCAGGGGAGGACGGTAAACTCATCCTGGTGCTCTTCGAACCACGCACGTACACTGGCAGCTGTATGGCACCTCGCATTGTCCTGCTGGAAGATGCCATCATCCTGAGGAAAAACAATGCGCATGTAGGGGTGGACATGGTCCGCAAGGACAGATGCGTACTTGTATTGATCCATCGTGCCTTCCACAATAATCAGTGAACCCAGAGAATGCCAGGAAAACATTCCCCAGACCATAATGCTCCCGCCTCCAGCTTGGACCGTTCCTGCAATGGTTGCAGGGTGGTTCCTTTCAGAGGTTTCACGCCTTATACGCCAACGTCCATCTGTCCGATGGAGCATAAAACGCGATTCATCTGAAAACGCTACCTGTCGCCACTCAGTGGACGTCCAGCTGCTGTACTGGCGTGCAAATTCTAGCCTTCGTCGTCGATGAACACCAGTCAGCATAGGTGCACGAACCAGGCGTCCGCTTCGGAGGCCCAGACGCAGCAATGTTCGCTGAATAGTGGTTTGGGAGACACTTGTGGTAGCCCCTTGGTTCATTTTAGTGGTCAGTTGCTCAATGGTAGCCCGTCTATCTGCCCGAACGCATCTCCGCAACCGTCGTTCGCCTCTGTCATCTATGGCCCGTGGTGCACCACATTTGCCACGTCGTTGATTTTGGACAGTCCCATTTTGCCATGCACGGTACACTTTTACCACGGCGGCACGCGAACAGTTCACAAACTCAGCCGTTTCGGAAATGCTTCCACCCTTGGCCCGAAAGCCAATGATCATGCCCTTTTGGACGTCGGATAAATCGCTTCGTTTCTGCATTACGCCAACGATTGAAATGTTTTCCGAAGCCCACACACACCCTTTATATACGCTCAACTGCACTGTGCTGCCACCTGCCTTCTGTGATTGGTTATTTAACTCTGAAGTGGAAAGTACGTGGTGGTCACATTAATGTGACTGGACTGTGTATTTACTGTGTTTAGCTCCATGGCTAGCTCGCTCTGTGATGTGTCTCTTTTCCCCCTTTGCTGTTGGCGCACAAGTGACCGAGAGCATCCGGTTGCAGGATTTTCAAAATAAAGGTTGCTCCAGCCTCAAATAATACGTAACACGGAATTATTTATTTCTTGCGCCGCGGACCGGTACCGGTCCACGGACCGGGGGTTGGGGACCACTGCTATATTCAACATTAAAATGTTGCTCTAATCAGAATAAAGGTGATTTTTATTGTCTCTTTTGCAAATAGGTATTTCTCCATCAGATGTATTTACTGCTAATAAAAAAAATAATCTGGTAATTAAAAGTAAAAAAAAGTTTGGAATTCAGCAAGTCTTATGAAATGAAAAACTGAAACCGCTTTAAAGGTCAAAGAGGCTTTATTTACAAGTGACCTATTTACATTTTCAGGCAGTAAACTGACCACTGAAAAGAAAAATGAATGTTTGTACAGCTTTGGTATCTAAATACATTCCTTTTAAGACTTCGCTTTGCAAAAACAAGAAATGAATCAGCCCTTGTAGAGGAGAGACTATCGTAATACACAACAGCATTACTTGGTTTGTATTAAATAATATTTTAATCTCTAACAGTTTATAGAAAAAGAAAAAAAAAAACTAAAAACTTGATTTACTGGAAAACACGATTCTTTAAGTACAACTCAAGTCATTTATTTAAAATGAATAACAAAGATAAATTAAATCACCAACATGAAACAAGTAGCATAAAAAAAGCTTTTTTAATTTTAAATGTAGTTATTTGCACACCTGTACCCAGGTGATGCAGTCCTACAATATTTAAACAAAATGTGTGCAAACATATTTCACAGATGGCTCTCCGTGCTCGGTCACCAGCCTCGTCCTCATCTTGGACAGACGCTGTGGTCCGTCATTAGCTTCTCCATCCTTTTGATCTTGCGCTTGTTTTTCGGCATGGGTTTGTCGTACATGCCGTTTCGAAGCAGATGCTCTTTGCTGTGGTGGATCTGAGCGCCGTGCTGCAGCTGGAAGGAGCACAGGGCTTTCAGAGGCCTCAGTAAAATCTGAGAAGGAAAAAAAAATCTATTAAACAAAGATTTAACAAATATTTATTTATTTTAGAAAGAAAGAAAAGGAAATATTAGCTCAGTTATCAACTGACTCACCTCTTGGATCTCATCGTTCCGCTCTAGGACCGACAAGGCCACGGCGGCGCATTCCAGCGTGGACAGACAGATGTTGGAGGGCTGAGTCCGGATCACGTACTGGCTGGACAGATTCCTGTTAAGCTGGACCTGATCAATCAAAGCAGAAGGAATCGATACAGTTGCCAATAGCCCTGTTGTAATGCGAATTAAAAACACACTCCTTCATGAAATTCAATTACCTCTGTAAAGTAGCTTCACATTGCATATTAATCGCAGCAAAATCAGATTTATAATTCATGATATGACCACTGACAGGACGGCCTGTTGTAAAAGCAATGAACTGTATATATATATATATATATATATATATATATATATATATATATATATTAATCACCAACAATGATTTGAGTAAAAAATAAAATCAAGCTTTTTTCCACAAAATGAACAAATTGACAAATGCTAATCAAGCTAGCATAATAATGCTGGACACTGTTTCAAATGTTAACTCTGTGATCACATTTTGATTGTTTTGAAATTATTGTTGGTCTCTCTCTCTCACAGTAATTTAGTAATAAAGTTAGTTTTCATTTATATAGACATCTCTATCTTAGAACTAACTGATAGTTCTGTAAACTTTGGCTATGTTTGGGAATTATTACATCTTGGAGTAGAATGTTTGATAAAACCACTCAATTTATCCAGAGAGCACCAGTCTACCCATGTCTTACTTTGTTTGTTTGCCTTTCTTTCTGTCTTTGGATGGGCTGCACTGAAATGTCAACCTCATTGTTCCTCAAAAGCCACTGTACCTTTACAACTATATCAACAAAGTTGCACACACCTGTTTGGGCAGGTGGAACATGCTGTTTTTCAGGAACATGTTTTTAGCCTGGCTCCATGTGCCGTCTATAATGATCACATTGTGCTTCACGGCAGAGATCTCCAGGCATTGCGCCAACTCCTCCAGGTTCTGGGATTTAGGTCCGGGGTACAGGATGAGCGTTCTGTCATCCCGACACACGGCGGCCAGCTCTGGATGTCTGAGTGCCGAACGATTAAGAAAACAAAGGAGCAGTTCTAACGATTTTTCTGGGGGGAAAAGTTTGGGCTAATAAAATGCAGCCAACTTACTTTTCCTCATTGAACCGCCTCCCTACTATAACGTTGCATTTCCCCTGTGGCAAACAAGCAGCGAGAAGAGGCACAGTCCGAAGTACTCGGCTTTCCTGCGAGCAGAACGCAAAAATGGAAGACATCAGAGCGAGTTTGATATTACAATCTGGTACGTCGAATTTAAGAAAAATAATTAAAAAAAACCCATCTCAATAACCGAAGGATGTAGCAGGTTTTCAGCTACAATAGAAACTGGGTTTATAGAGATACACTTTTGTAGCTTCTTCACATTTTCTTATACTTCAACCATAATTTTCACTTTACCCGCAAAACAGCTCGAGCTAAAAGGAGAGCAGGTGTGAACTGCGTGTCTCCAAGTCTTGCTGCAGACTTTGACTAGGCCATTCTCAGAATACATCCCCACAGAACGATGCTGCCATTACCAAAGAATGAGCAGCATTTCTTTTTCACTATACACAGATTATAATTCATCATGTTGCACTAATTTCTGTTAGTCTATCACTTAAAAAAAATAATAACGTATAGTTCAGAGAAGTAGCCAGTAAGATATATTACCATTTAAAGCTTCTGACACAACCAAAGATAAAGACACTGGTCTTGGGATTTACTGACTCACCTCTGCAGGATGCTGCACTACGTACAGACATGTGGACACCTCCAGTGGTTGTTGCGGGAGAAAGGGACAGAGACACACCTTCTGAGGGCGACTACAACATGGGAGGAAAGTTGAAGACGTGAAGCTCTGATTTCCCAGTTATTTCCCCCCGTCTAACGCCCCCATCTCTGTTTTCAGCTGGTCGTCAGCTTTTTTCTGAAACGATATAAATCTGTTCCCTCATTAAAGCATGCCAGAAACACAAAGTAGAACAAGAGGAAGGCGCTATATATATATATATATATATATATATATATATATATATATATATATTTTTTTTTTATTTTTTTTCCTTACAGCTTCTCGTTCAGATGCTCGTTAACTCAAACTAGGCTAGCTAGCGTTAGCTTCGCTCTCATTCAGCTCACCGGCAGCGCAAACAGGTCGGTCTTCTTTCCTCAACTTCAACCGGAAGGGCTGCCAGGTCTCCGAAGGCGTCCACTAACTCGTCGTCTGCGTAAGAACCGCCACAGGCTGGAAGTCCGTTGTCCTCCAGGCTGACAGGAGCGCACACACAAGGACCATTGTCCATTGCGGTGTTAGCCACTAGCTAACCTCGATGTTGCGTTCATGTAACTCGGAAATTTAAATTTCCTCCGTGAAATAACTTTTCTTGTAAAATGTGCCGGATTAAATCTATTGGATTTTAAATAAGCACGTAAAAAGGTTAAATTAAGAGGCTGCTGGTTTAAATTCGATGTTCATTGTATTTTTCTGTATTTTACACTAATTGAAGAGCAAATATTCGAATGGGACCGGAATGCACCACACGCGCTCCAGTGAAGTTCAACAGCGTCAAACAAGAATTTCCGGTGTAGAAATTGATAATCTAGTAAGGTAGTGATTATTATGGAGTTGAAAAATACATTTAATGTTCAACAAGTCATTGTTTATACGGGGGATATTCTGCTTGGGGTTTAGCCGGGAAGAAACACGTAATTTAATTCAAATTCAAAAAAATTTTTTGATCCCAATCCCAAAGCGAAATAAAGTGACGGATTAACCTTACAGTCATGGTTTTGTTATATCATCGTAAACTTGCTTTATTTCTCTAACCACAGTTGCAAAAGGAAAATGTAACTTGCATTTTAGAGAGATTTATTTCACAGACTAATAAAGTGCATTGAGATGATTATGGTTATGATACCTAGATTTCCTAAATTAACTTGAGTTTAAAAATGATGTTGGGATTATTGAGCACCGATTCAGTCCTCATCTCCGATTGAATCTCTGGACATTTTATTTGGTCTCGTCTGTGGGATCTTTTCTTATTTCTAATTATTGGTGCTCTGGATTTTATTTAGGTGAATTTGAGTAACGGGGCCTTAATATAAATGCACACCAATTTTTAAATACTTTTTCTCTGTAAACAACTTTTTCCTAAAAATTGCAGTAAAATGTTTTTAGAAATTTGACTGAGTTTAAGAGACTGGGAGGAAAAAAGTGGGCGACGCATAGGGGCGCTGCACCACAGGGGGCGTCAACACCCCGTCTGGAGGGGGCGGCGCGCCGATGACGTGTTTGTTTACACATCAGAACGTTCAGGTTTTTGAGTTGGCCCAAAATAAAAATGGGTTTGACCTCTCTGCTGTAAATGCTCTGGGAATGTAGAGTAGTCAAACTGAGGCTTTTCCTAAGCCTATTTAACTCCCATTAAAACATCTAAACGTGTCGCCACCACTGCACCAACCAGTTTTAACCTGCAGGGCAGCGTAATCTCATCAGTAAGGTGTTCAGCAATGTCTGCATTTTAGGGATTTTCTAACACCTAAACAACTATCTACATGTTACTTATACATTCAAATCAATACATTATTATTTAAAAAGTTTATTTATTTCAATAACTCCATCACTGAATAAAACACATTAGATTTGTTCCATATAAGCTGATGTTTTCAAGCCTTTATTTCTGGTAACTATGAAGATTTTCTTTTTACAGCTAAATAAACATGACATTTAAAATACTACATCATACAAATAAAACAAATTCATTTTAGTTGAGAAATATTGGATAAATGAAAAGTATTTTTAATCATTTGATAAATAAGGCCTTGTAGTGCCTATTTGTCCCAAAACTGAAAATTCAAAAATCAAAAACCTCAAAAGTGATCAAAACAAAAGGTGAATCCAACTCAAATAGTCACCTGATGAACCGTGGATTCCGTTTACGCAGCACAAAGGATCAAAAGTCAAAATGTATTCTTTGGTTTTATTTTTCAGTTCAGGCAAAAGGTTACAGGCTCCTGCTCCTATTCCTGTACCTGTTCTCTGACTGACATTAGAAAACTGATGTGACTGATTGATAGGCTGGTAAAAAACGTTATGACCACCCACACGCATAATAAGCTACCTAAGACCCACCTATTTATACCGCCATACCCACATCCCAACCTGAATGAATTAATTAATAAAGTGAATTCCTCAAAGAACTTATTCTAAACAACAAATCAAACAAAAATTCTAATGATAAATCAACTAGGAAATAAACAAAATAAGAATAAACCAAACAATTTAAATTCTAATATTTAACCAAAAAATAGGAAAATAGCTTCTACAGGCCTTATTGGAAACATATTCTTATTGATTGAATATGACCATAAAACTTAGGAATGTTTTATAAAATATGAACTCTATTGAACTGAATTTACATTGACTCATTTTGAGTTACATGACAAGAGTCAAGCATCATCACTGAAGATTAAGAGAAACCCAACACCCAATCCATTTGAGACTGACTTATTTTCTCTGAAGTAATTCATCTTTGTTTGCAAAACCTTTTTATTCACATTTATGAAGCTAAAACCTGGAGAGATATTTATTTATTTTTCAACGTCTCAAATCTAACATTTATTTTTTTTAATGGCACTGAATTTATCCTTATTCATACATTTTCTGATCTTTTAGATTATTCTATTTTCAATTATTTTCTAATAGTGAATCTATGAAAGCAAAATTTCCGTGGTTTAATCCATTATGCACGTTATGACAACCTGAAATACTGCGAAAATGTTAGTTGTTTTTATTACCTCAATAAACATATTTTAATCCACAGGAAACTTTATGACCTCCAGTTTGAACAAAAAATAAGAGAAATGCAAGTAACATCCTCTTTTGCGCCACAGAATATACAGTATTCTGTAAGTAATATATATTAAGATAACAAACCAATACAACCCTCCACTATGAACATTCTCTCCTGCTGCTGTGTAGAGAGACGGTTTGTTAACGCGTCATGTTGTCAGCATACTACAACAGTTTATTACAGTGTGATAAAATAAGCTGTGCTACCAAGTTGGCATAAGTGACCCATTAATGACCCATAAGCATTGCATGCGTAAAATACTTACTGGGAATAAGATAATAAGATCTCAATAAGACAAACTGAATCCCTCTAAAGGAGAAAAACATGTCCATGGGGAAGAGATCCAGAGATGCTGCACTAGAAATCAAATCTTTGACATTTACACATGCCTGCAGGAGACATGCGCAGTAAAATGGCTGCTGACACAGCGTGACTTCGGCTGATACTCCCTGAGTAGCACATTCATAGCAGGTGATGTGATGATAAATTCCAGCTAAAGACAAAACAGGAATCAAGTGTAGCTGCAATAAGTGACACTTTCTGAGAAATGGACTTGCTCTTGACGTGTTACATGCGAGAAGATTTACATTAATGTCTTTTGTACGATTATTTATAAAATGAAATGTAAAAAAAAATGGCAACTTTAATTTGCTTTTGTAATGACTTGTATTGAAACTGTTTATATGCATTCCAAGATGTTCATTGTATGTTGGTTATGGGCTTTTGAGAAACAGCCTTTCATCATAGCTAAGTAGAATGACTTCTGCAGTCACACTGATGGACTACGTGATGTACATTTTGAACAAAACTCTTCTCACACTGGTCATAGCTGTATGGCTTCTCTCCAGTATGGGTGCGTTGACGGACTTTGCTCAGACGGTCATCATGAATTTCGCTCATGTTGATGATGCTCTAGTTCTGTGGGATGAAATCAAGAGAGACAGTGCAGGAAATATAGTAAAATATTGCATCATAATCATACAGGACAGAATGAAAGATTTTCCAAAACATCTTGTGGGGGGAGGAGGAATACATAAGCATATGTTCTGCTTTTGCATTGGTAGCTGAAAGAACACATCCAGTCTTATTTTGGTTGGGGGTCATTTAATCCGATTTAATAACTTTAAACATATTTTACAAGATACAGTGTTTTGCAGATTTACAATCATAGCTAGATAGACAGACAGACAGAGGACAGAAATCAAAGTGCAGATGTCCGTTAGACGGGAACAAGCGCACAATAAAAGCGCAGCTCCAATTCATCACACATCGGATGACAAAGGCAAAGTTCAGATTGTGAGAAAATGTGATGCAGAGACCATGAATGCCTCGGTGTCTTTGTGACAAGATATATTCAGCAGCAGTGGCGCAAAAAGTGCAACGTCTGGGGCGCTGCACTAGAGGGGGCGGCAAAAACAATATGGGGGATTTTTTTTTCTAGTCAGCATTTTATGTACTCAACAGCTGTTTGTGTATGAAATGCTCAATAACAGAGGAATTTGTTATTGATTAGGAACACCTCCCCTCCTGCCAGCCGCTCTCTCCTCCCATACAGATAGTCTGGGCACATGTCCCTTCGAGAACGGGCTGAGGCGCCGGGTTTTTTTCCTTTAAATTTTAATTGTAGTCATGCACTCGACAACAGCCCAACCAGCATACCTAGGTGGGCCCCATGTGGGAAAAAAGGGGGCAGACAATATGGGTCCCAAAAGGGTTTGTTTCCATGGTGTTTCACTGAGTAAAATCTGTGTAAATCTGTTTCTGTTTCAGAGACGGTTCGTGAGTGGTCCACCATGGAAACAATCCCTGTTGGGATCCATATTGTTTGCCCTCTTTTTTCCCATATGGGGCCCACCTAGGTATGCTGGCTGGGAGGGAGCTAAAGATGGGGGGCAGAAAAAACTCCAGGGCACAAAACAGAAAATAGAAGTGGGGGAGGGATAAAGATGTTGGAGAGACGAAGAAAAGCTTTTCAAAGTGGTTGAAAGACAGTAGGTAAGTAATGTCAGTGTATCAAAGGGAGGGTTGTAGATATTCAGGTTAGCTTAAGCTAGCCTAAAATGACAGGTGGTTGTTGTTGTCTCTATAAATGTCTCATAGACACACCTATCACACACATCTCTAAAATAAGTGTAATAATAATAACCGAAACAAAACACGGGAAATACAAGGGCCTAAATCCCATCTCATTATTGGGGGGGACCATAAACAGGAAAAGTTCTTTAGAGCAATTTGGGGGAAGGGGGGTCGGCGAAGTTGCTGTGAGATGCAATGTAAGATATGGTTTAAAATGTTTTTGAACCCCATTCAAGCAACAAGACCAAATATGACTAGTGATTCATATCAACAACCTATTGAGAAATAAATTTAAAACTCAAATGTTGCTTCAGTACGAGTTTTGTTCAGTCTGACTAATCTAATCTCTGCTACACCTTTACAAAATGTTAAGGTTCTAAATAAAAAAGCTTTAATGAGTAACTGCTCTTAATAAAGTTCTTCATAAACAATGATTTATTGAAATAGCTCCCAATACAAGTTATGGCCTATTTAAATTATAACTTATTAAGTTGCTTTATGTTTTAGCCTTTTTTTGATTTTGCCAAGTCCTGGTGACCCGAGGTAATACTGGACCTTAGACAGAACCCCTCCTCCACCCCCTGTAACTCTTCCTCCTAAGAACCTCAGCATCACTAACATGTTTAAATATAGATAAGGTAAAGTCTGTGAGAGGGAGACCAGATTTATTGGTCGTGTTTGAAATCAATCAATGATTATTGGTTATTTGATGCGATGTATTTGATGTAGCTATTTGTGAAGAAACCCAATTCAAACACAAACATTACACCATATTGTAGTCATGGTAACACAACAATCAAACTATCATGATGATTCTTTAAACTTCTACAAAGTAAACTTCCTAATTAAATCCTAAATGCACACGTTTTTTTTCTCTCATATTATTTTTAATATGTGCACGCATTGCACACTTGTCGCATGGCTGTTTACAAGCAGGGGGAGAAGCGGTGTCATATTAGCAGCCAGATGGGTTTATTTTTAGTCAAAGGTGCACCTTGACGTCACAAATGTGCTCTCAGTTCTTTTCTTTTTTTTTTTTTAATTGGCACTCGTGACCCAAACCTTTCCCCCCCACTAGTGAATCATGCATTATTGCTACAGCGACTGGGTTCACCTGGAGAAACATAACATAATGAATCAATGTGACAGCAACTGTTCATTTTGAGTTAATGCAAAGTTCAATCATAATATAAAAAAAAATACAGATTTTTTTATAATGTGACAACCTAGAGTAAAAAATAGCACAAAAAATGTAACAAAATATCTCATTCTATGAATTTGTTTTTGTTTTGGTTGTTGCATTTGTAGCCAAGAAATCGGTAACATGTACTACGGAGGCTTTTCTGCCCACAAATATATCAAACACCTGTTAAATTTAGTAGCAGTTTTCGGAAGCTTAACAAACCATACAATCTGAAAATGTTATACAATGTATCCTTTAAGAGCGTAAACAAGCATAACAAGTGGATATTAGCTGGTAAATTAGTCAGGCTATCTGCTCCAGCAGTCAGAATGCACTTACAGTATCTCTCCGTATTCATATAAACTGGATAGGTGTAAGTTTGCAAACAAGGGTGTTGTTTTTTTTCCCCTGCCACTAATAGTCTGACCCTTCATTTTCTGTTACTGCTATGAATTTGGTGCCACTGTCTGATTGAGGGAATTAAGATCTGTGCAGGTGTGTACAATGTGCCAGGTCAACAGAACAATGGGCTCCACGTGTACGCGTGCAGAGACCGATGAACTAGTGCACAGTAAAAAAAAAATTCTAGATTCACACGGCACAGCAAACAAACAATGTTGTATTTTCTGAAAATGTTGCAATTGTATTTTGGATTCATTTTGATTCTGATCCTTGTTTTGCATATTAATTCTTAACATATGACAGATCCCAACCCTTGATCACGCCAAAAGGACCGTATGACCTGCTAGTTAGAGAATGACCGTAAATCATTCATTGTCAGTGCAGGTTCAAAAAGTCCCAACACACAATTAGTATGAAACAGTAGGCAGTACCATTCCATATCCGAAAACCTTGGGTTAAAAAAGCAACCAAAACCTCAAAGGGACTAAGTGGTGGAGAGTCAAAAACCAGCACACTTATTCTATGTGTCACACAGACTGCTCACCCTGATGTTAACCTGTAGGAACTGTGTGGAAGAACATTTTAGTAGGTTTTAAATTGTAACCTTTTGGCTAAACTAAAGTATCACACACTGCCTTTTGTTTACAGCAGGATCAGCTGATGTGGTGGTGGGTTTGTCTTCTTGTTTCTCTGTTTTAACCTCTGTCTCAACATCTGTTTCTTTGAGTCCTGTAGTGGTCGTTGCTGCTTGACTCGCACTTCTATCTTCATTCGGTTTCGTTTCTTCCTCTTCATCTGGTTTTGCGTCTGTGACAGTCATCTCATCAGAGTCTTTTGCGCTTTCACCCTCCAGGGCCCCGGTTTTCAACTCAACTGGATCGGTGTCAAGTTGTGCAACTTCAGATTCAGACAGCACAATGTCTTCTCCATTTCCATCCCCTTCGTCAGCAGTCTCTACGGGTGATGCTGTCTCTTTTTCCTCCACCCTGTGCTCCTTTCCTCCAGCCTCCTCTTTCTCTTGTGTAATCATATCAACTGGAGTAAGAGGTGTTAGATCCAAGCATGATTTAGGAGAGGATGCTGTCTTTCTCCTGGGAGGGACATCTGGTTTATTGAGCTTGGATTCTTGCCTTCCCAGTTCTTCTCCTCCAACAGATCTCCTGTCTAGGTCTGTAGGACCATCATCTACATCCTCCCAGTCTGGTTCATCTGGCAGGAACTCATAGCTTGAAAAGCCGAGAGGATCTACTGGGGTCTCTGAGACTTTTTCTGCAGCTATTGAGACACTTTTTTGAGTTTTGATGCTACTCTTTGCTGTTTGAATGTCGTCCTCTTCTAGGGATAGAGGGAAAGGGTCTATGTCACAGGGAGAAGAATTGTCACTAGACCTTAAGAAGTCTGTGACTTCGTCTGAGTGTTGCCTTCCTTTTTCAGACTTGGCAAGAATGTCTTCAAAGTCATACATGTCTTGAGGTAGAGTCCGAGATTCTTCTGATGTGAAAATTTCTTTTTCTTGTTGTTCTGTCTCCACCGCAGGGGTCTCATCAATCAGAACAAATTTCTCTAGGTAACCTCTGGCTTCTCGGTCTGAATGCCTGCTATGGAAGGACTTTTCAGACGTCATGCTTTCTGTGTCCTCCTCCTTTTTCCTACTGCCCAATGCTTCCTCATACAGGTCAGTGTAAAGGAAAGCCATGGCTTTCGGCTCTTCCAGTAATATTTGGTCAATGATTTTTGGTAGCCCTTCAGGTAGGAAGATTGGTGTCAGGATGTCCTCTTGGCTACCGAACAAAGATGAACCACTTGGTTTGGAAGCAAGCCTAGATATTGGACTTTTTGCTCCTCCAACTTCATCAGTAGTGTCCACACTTTTTAAAGCGTAGTTTTCTGTACCGCCATAGAAGACATCATCTAGAAGGTCACTGGTTATTTCCTCTAAACTTACTGTGTCTGATTTGTCAATGTCCACACTTTTGGTTGTTGTGTGGACTTCAGGTGCGACTGGTTTCTCAGCATCCAGGTTGTCAGCCGCTGTTTTTGCCTCATGCTCCTCCTGCCCTTGTGGAATCACAGCAGGACTTCCTGGAGCCTGGGCCTCAATCAGAGAGAACGCCTCAAAGTAGTCCACATGCCCAGTCACTCCTCTCACTGGAGGTCTGGCCACTGGAGCCCCTGGTGGGTCCATTGCACCAGGACCTGTAGGAGGTAAAACCTTAATCTGATCGCCAGGTTCTGCTGAAAATGGTAAGTCACTGTCTTGAGTCTCTGCACTGGTTTTGGGAACAAGACTCTCCTCCAAATACGACAGGTTGTCCACCATTTCCTTGCTCTCCTCTTCGTCCACGGTGGCAAATTTGGGAGGGACGACAATGTTGAGGATTTCTGAACCTTCTGACACTATCCTGAACAAACGCTGCTCCTTGTCCTCCAGAAGATCAGTCGACTCCTCTTGCACCCCTTCCGCTTCAGTTTTTACATTGGGCTGGGACACTTCTACCAACTCTGGTCGCCCCGAGACGCTGTCAAAGGTTTCATCCCACAGTTCTTGCTCTCTTTCCGCTTTGCTCTTCTGATTGTTCACCCTTTCTTTAGGTTTTCTCTGTCTTGCGATCATCTCTTCGTCCATGACAAATATGATCTTTCCTGCAGGCTGAGATCCCGATGCTCCGAGTCTGATTGGAGCTGGTGAGCTAACTTCCGTTCTTCCTGCTTCAGGTGTCCAAGGTGTGGCACAGTGACTCGCGGTTGTTTCCCACGCGATCCCGCTGTCTTCACCTTGCATGGTCACCATGGAAAAAGAGGTATCCATCAGCAGGCACTGCATTTTAGGTCGGACGCTGTCATCGTGGACTGCCTCACGTAAACTAAAGACATGTACACAAAGTAACAATCAGGAACAAAAACAGAAGCTTTCTTTGTAAGTCTTAATCACACGATTTATTTTGGTCCCTGAATGAAAGCGACAATGTTCCACTACAAAGATTGTATTTTACATGCAACCATCCAGCACTCAATGCAATTTCCATCATTGTTTTTACAGTATTTCATATAAAAACAGTTCAGTTTCAGCTGATTGCCTTTTGAAAGCATAAATACCTGTTTCGAAGGTTCTCCACTTCATCACTTGCTTCAACATTCTGTTCTGCTGCATCTTCCGCCCCCAAAATTGTCATTTCGGCTTCGACATCAGACCGTGCTAAATCTTCTGTCAATGTATCCATTGTATGGACTACCTTGATGGATTTCCTTAAGTTTCCCAGCACACTTCAACACTGTCACTGTTGATCACTGCATGCTCAAGTTGAGTTTTCATGCTCAGCGTAATCTTGAAATAGAAAACCGGCCTTCCTGTGTTTCATCTAAAGTATTTACAGCATGTTGGGGGAGCTCACTTGCTGTCTGTTCAGTGTGTATGATTCAGTACATTTGTAAAATAGTAGCATTTTGTTTTTATTATGCGGTAGGTGGGGAGGGAGCTAAGTATTTTAACAACCTGAACACAAATGATTCAGCATTTTAAAGAAAATGCGTGATGTCTATCACTCCTGACTGGTCTATTTTAGTGCTGGTGACCTGTATCCAGTGTCATGACTCAGTCAGTGGGACTGACAGAGGCAAGAGTGTTGAATATATTCATTTTGCTTTAAATAAGTATGGATTTATTCTGTTTTTCCTTATTTACAATATGTAAAAGATAATCAAATGAACACTGACAACAGAGAAAGACAACCAGAGTAAACCCAAAGTACATTTATTAAGTGATGGTTTGATTTTTTTAAAAGAATTTGCTCTATCCAAAATATTAGTACCTAAACTGAGGCATCTTTGGAGACAATAACTCTCTTGAAGTGTTTGGAATATTCAAATATCAATTAGCCACAGTTCAGTAAGATGTGTAATATGGTGGTGGTGGCATTTATTCTGGGATTACTTTTCTTAAACTGGAACTTCTTCTTATCTAGGTGGATGAAATGAAGACTAGACCCAGGGAGTTTTAACCCAAACCTTTCAGTCGTCTGCTTAAAAGCTACTGTAAGTTCAACAATAGGCTGCAATCAACAAAAAATAGCTTTATTAAAAAGCAGACATATGTGGGGTCACTTGAAGAGAACTGGACAAGAGGTGGTTTTACAATCTCATATATTGTGAAATGTGAAATACTGATAAACTTCAACCAAAGAGGATCAAATATTATAATTAGGTAAAAAAAAAACACAGAATACGCTTGATCTAAAAAAAACCTTTTACCTCAGAAAAAAAAACTTGTTTAAACTTTTCTTTTTACCCTCAAAAATGAAACATTTTTTTTTATTTTCTGAAAATCAAGCTTAAAATTGGATAAATAATAAACTCATAAAATTATATTTAAAAAGCACACACACATGCATAACCTTGTAACTGTAAAGCAGTTTTTAAATTTTGTAAACCGCAGCTCACTGGTATTTCCAACTAGTCCCATGACTCCCCTCCCAAGATGGTGGAAACAACGGCGTTGGGTTGTACTCTTACTCTTCTGAGCTCCCCTACAATTTAAGATACGTTTCCGCCACCTGCTGGATTGGAATATAAACCGGGATTATAGAGGGAAAGAATTACGATCCTACATTACGTTCTCCTAAGGGTTGTCTCAAATTTACCAATAAATAAATAAATAAATATCTGATTTTAGACCTTTGAAAAAAAGCAAGTCCGACATCAAAAGGCTGAAAAATATAAAAGTTTTGGAGTGGCCCTAAAAGTCTTGACTTAAATTGAGATGGTGTAGGGTAACCTTAAACAAAACATTATAGCGATTGAAAAAAAAAGAAAAACTCCAATGTGACTGAATCAAAACAATTCTTCAAAAAAAAAAAAAAAGCTGAGAAATGTAAGTGACAAAAGATTCAAACACCGTAGACATCAATATCTAAATCTCCATTATTGCACAGTGTGTCTTTCATTCATGTTTTCTCTTCTTACATTTTTCTATGACTTTTTAAAGTTTTTAAATCAAACCTTGTATACCAAATAGCACGTGCAAGGATCGATTTGCACAATAAAAGGTTGTGCAGCTGGCGCAACCATTTTATTGCCAATTATTACAAAAAAAAAAAAAAAAAAAGAATCTGATCCGAACGTGACGTGATTACGTCGTAGACTTTACGCTCCCCTAGGAGCGTCGGATAAAGCTGTGCGATGGATGAGACGCGAGACTGACAGAGGGCAGAGGGGTGGATGACGATGACGATGATGATGAAGATGAAGGAGGAGAACGATCAGGCCGACGAAGCATCGCCGTCGTAGTTTCTCGTCACCTGTTTTGGAGAAATATCGAGGAGAACATCAGCACGTAAAGAAACCTGCGTACAGATGCTGGAGCTGACGCCGACGTAAGCCATCGGGGTGAAGCTGAGCTG
Source organism: Poecilia picta (assembly GCA_033032245.1). Classification (NCBI taxonomy): domain Eukaryota; kingdom Metazoa; phylum Chordata; class Actinopteri; order Cyprinodontiformes; family Poeciliidae; genus Poecilia; species Poecilia picta. The sequence continues at coordinate 25,538,960 of CM065364.1, forward strand.
CTTTCTAATCTCAGAGGAAAACGGAACGTGATGGTAAAACCCGGATTTCTTTTGTATCATCTCCAGGAGCAACGGAGAGAATGGAGCGGCGTCTGAAAGGAAGATGTTTGTCGCCTCCGAGCTGCAGTAAATGCATCACATGCAGTGAAACTCAGTAATATTTCTCAGCGGGAGGCTTTTTTTTTTTCAATTTAATGGCACGTCGGACTTTGGTGAAAAATAAGCGAGTAAAGCTGGGATTTATGAACTCACGCGATTTGTTAAAAAAAAATAATGTGACTATTTCTCCTCTTTTTTTCCTTATTCATCCCACTTCCTATGAGATTTGACGCCAGCTCCTTGTATTCATAAGCGAGCTAAAATCTTATTGGTCAAGGCTTGGTAATGTTTCGAACACTTTTACCAGCATCTACTCTCGAGCCTTTCAGTATTTCCCCCCAACTTTCAACTTAAAATAGCCTAATTCTGCTCTAAACTAGGCTCCGTTTGCTGTCAGCCCGCTCCATAATCCTTTAAAGTCGAGCAGCTTTGCTTATTTGGCTAACGGTAGCAGCGACTAGCGTCTGTGCTGCTGTTGTGCTGTCGGTCATCATGCAGGCACCGACACGTTTCGCCCCGACAAGACCAGCCGAAAGGATGAGCCCAAGGGCATAACAGCACAGCCAGCCATGTCTGACTGAGAGCAGCCGAACGGCTCGGCAGAGCGGTCCAGAACCCACAGCGAGCGGGAAGACAGCGGATCAACACCAGCAGCAACCAGCGTGTTCTCCCCCAGCAGGAGCCCATCGACTGGATCATTTTCGACCCAACTTGGCTCCCAAACCAAGCAGAAATGGGGTATGTAACTGGCGGCACACTCAACGAAAAGCTGTGACACTCCACTCAGTGGTGGTGGTGGTGGTGGTGGGGGGGGGGGCTGACTTTTTTTGTTTTGGGGTTTCGTGGAGCCGAGCTGAGTCTCATCTCTCCTGTCCCACACAACACAAAGCTAGCATGCTACTCACAGCTAACTGTAAACGAAGAGCTCCTGTTAGTGTCGTTTCCCCCTTACACCGGAAAATAAGGAGAAAACTGGTCCAGACAGACACCGCGATACTCTGAGGGTGATACGGGCTTAAAAAATATCACGGTATTTTGTGGTTGTGTTGTGAAAACAATAGTAACTATTTATTACATCTTTTTTTTTTATGACAACTGTGGTTGTAACTGTGGATGAAAGCAATCAAAGCCCCACAAACTCCTTAGGACCAGAGGGACGTAACGATTTCCAACCTTGTTAATATTTATTGATGCTGTCAATGAACAAAGAGTGGAGAAAAACGATGAAACTAACAATCCCAAAAGTATGGACAGCTTTGGGAAGAGTTTACACACCATTAATTAGGATTTATTGTGACATTTTTTAATCGTAAATAAAATTTGTTGTGCTAAATTATAAACGATATAATAAATCATTTATACGATAAATTGTATGAATTCACAGTAGCCCAGGGCTACTTTGAAATCTGGCCCATTTAGGCAATTTTCTCTTTCCATTTTGTTTTAGATTTTCTGTTATGGTAAATATATAAAAGATAAACCATCAGGCTTTGTAGGGATGTAACAAGATAAAAATGTAGCACTACGATTGTGTTCATCAACATCATTATGGCTGCATTATAAAAATTGCCAATAGCATTACTTGTTTTTCCTACATTATCATCTCCTTAGTGAGGTTAAATAAAGTTAAATAGAAAAAAGAGAGAATGACATCTAGATTATCCAAATTAGTATATACATTTCTAATCAGGAATAATAATTCCAATTAAATATGTCTACAACAGGCAGACTCAGCAAAACATGACATTTTCAATTTTGAACATAAAGTGTACAAGGAGTCCAACATTATCTTTATATATAAGATAATGTAATTAGATATACAGAACTGTCTAATTTCTGACTGCATATCTCAATGTACCCAGAATTATTACTTTTTGTTCACAGGTGACAGTTAACCAGTTTAATTAGAGCTTCCCATTATTAAACGTACAGACAAATTACTGTCAGCACCGCAAATACAGTGAGCCTATTCATATTGTTTTAGTTTTATTAGCTTTATAAATGTGACTGCATTATGCTTTTTGAATTATGAGTCACACACCGTTCTAGTTGATGGCGCTAATGCACCAAAATGTTGCTTTCTATCTGCCGTTAAACAAGAGGAAGAAGAGGTATTGCTCACTACTTCAGGCAAAAAAAAACCCTCAATTGTTACTTTGACTAGACCATTCTGATTCTAAAAGTTAACTTACCGAGACTCTAAAAGAGATCCTCTTTTTCTTCAATAAAAACTTAACTCATTTGCATCGTACTGGATGATAAATTGTCCCAGAAGTCATTGTGATAAACGATAATATTGTTGTTTTGAGACCATTTTCAATAGACTGGTTATGATATAATAATGCAAATTTGCCGTCTTAAATACCATTAAACAATAATTCAGCAAAGAACAGTAACTGGAAGATACTTTATATATGCCCCCAAAAACCCAACAACCATCAACATCAACAACGTGAAAATTGTTTTCCATTTTTTCCAAGTAACTTTTACTCGAACTAAAAGTTGGTTATTTAAAAAGTAACCAAATTTTGTAAGTAACTCCATGTCAAACATTGAGAAACCCTTCGATGCTTTATCACAAATTCATCCCAGCTGGGCGGCAGTGAACAGGAACCGAAGTGCTGATTTACTCTGTGCGTCATGGAGAATGAGACTGTAACTTTTTTTAACTCTGCAACTCTTTAACTGAGTACTTAAAAGTCGCTGGTTTCAACGACCAAATTGATGTATTAGAATTAAATATGTGTGAAATGAGCTGCTGCATGATTTTTGTTTTTGTGACCTTTTGTTCCCACTTGTCAATATTATGGATGCATACAGACATGAAGTATTGATATCTTTGCCTGTGCAACGCTTGCAAAGACAAAGTCCTGATAAAATGCTAAATAGACTCCATAAAAGATCCCAATAATTCCACTTTAATTCTTTACACATTGTTTCAAGCAGCTGATCGTCATTCATTTTCACTTCAGATTACAGAAGCTGTGACCCAGTAAGCCATGAATCGCAGTGCAGCACATGTTTTAGCTTCAGAAGTAACAGCCTTTAATTAAGTGCCGCGTGCGTCGCAGCAGAACCTGCAGATGTTTGGTGATTCTCCTGATCAAGGGCGACCTACTTCTGGCTTCAGAGGAAAGCAGATGACGGGGCGTGTGATTGGTTTGTTGTCGTATTGGGCTCGGAGGAGGAGAGGAGTGAACTGCTAACCTCTTCATGCGCATCAATGTTCAAGCCCACGCAGTTATAATACAGCAAACAACGGATTCCTCAAGCGCTGAAAAAGAGGGCATCTCAAGCATGTGTGGACGTGACCCGCAATTAAGGTCTTCTCCTGAGTCTGTCTCCGTCTTCCTCAACACCTTGGTATCCCAGGATTTAACAAGTGTGAGGAAAAAGCAATTAAACATTTTAAAATTGGTTTTCCGATTTATTGTATGGTTTAGCGTGAGTCTACCATACCACTGTGAGACAACTCACTGTGAAAATTTAAAGTGAGATGAACAGCTTTAAATAGGGATGCACAATATATCGGCACTAACATCGATATTGGTCGATATTAGTCATTTTTTAGCATACCGGGATCAGTCCGATAAGTAAGGCCATTCAGATATGATATGTTTTCATCTTATTGCCATCTCGCTTCTGGCTGTTTTTTATTTTTCAAAGGTGTCAAAATGGTCAAGAAATATATTTAGTATCGGTAAATATCAGTCATTGATCATAACAGCAAGATTAATATCGGATATCGACACAGTCCCAAATTTCTAAGCTTAAACCCAACCAATTCTGTTAGAAAACTACATGAGCCAAAAGAAGTTGTCTAAAATATAAATACATTTAATGTTTCCACAGTTCATGTAAAATTTGATCAAGTTGACGCTATATAGCCTGTTGTTTAAATAGTAGAATTTTGCCATCTATTTTATTTTTTCATGAGTTAGTATTAATTTTATAGCACAATAAAGTAACTATGTTAACATTATTTGTCAAAAAAATGCTGCATGTGCCAATTATGAGTTAATAATTAATTAATGTCTTGAAAGTTGACCTCTGCCTCTTTAAAAACTGCACTTTCTGATACTCCACCCACAGGAAGTCATCACAACCCTTTAATGTTTTTACCAAGTTACACCACATGTTTGCTAATTGCTCCTGGCTAGTCTGAAGGAGCTCAGTGGGGGAAGTAGAAGCTTGGAAGCTTAGAAACTGCAGGTCTAAGTAGGAGTTTAGTCCTAGAAGGCGGAGCTAGGTCCTGCCAGGTGTTTTGTACAGCTGAATGGTTGCCATGGGAGATTAAAAGATTCATGCCAACACTCAACGTGTGTTTTTGATGAGGCAATAAAATTAGAACTTGATGTAAAACTCAAAAAAGTCAAATTTACATAATACTGCACCTTTTAAAACATAGCCCATTAACCCTCCAATAAAAAGGCTGCTTCAAAAAAATTTGAACTATTTCTTAAAATACAAAACTTTGGCATCTTATTTTTAAATTGAAAAGGAAAAATTAAAATTATGCTTTCAACTTCTAACACAGTAATTTCAGTTTTGAGGCTTTTGTTAAGATGTGACTTTGTGAAGCTCTTCTTCTATATTCCTTTAAGGTCCCTGAGGAGTTTGCTGCAATAGCGAATCAGAGATAAAGCAGTGTTTTAAGTGCCAGTCTTTGAAAATGTAACTTTTTTTCTGTATTAATTCTCCATAGTGCTTTGCTGCATATGTGCTTGTGTAAGGAGCTGCTGCTGTGGAGCAGCATATGGGAGTCTGACTGGAGGCTTTGCCTTGCCAGGCGCCTGCTGTCTCCCTCTGCGAGGCGAGTGGGTTAACTGACAGGGACACCGGGATCGGATTGGGCCAGAGCGCACATGGGTAGGAGAGCCAGAGATGGAAGTTGGAGGATGTACGCGGCTCACGGCCGGCCCCGCATCACGTGGGCCGTTGCCTTGACAACGTGGCATCAGCGAAGTTAGCGATACAGGGTTATTACTGCTGTGCACAGCGAGCCCAAGCTGCGGCCGTTTACGCTGAAGGTTTTATCTTGTAGAAGTCAGATTGTTTTCTCTTATTCTTTTTTTTTTATCTCCCTATCAATCAATCAATCAATCAATCAAATTTTATTTGTATAGCACATTTCAGCAGCAAGGCATTTCAAAGTGCTTTACACAATTAAAATAAAAATAAAAACAGAAAGAGACAGAGATTTTGAAAAGGATTAAAAAAGATACAAATATTATTAAAAGTAAAAATAAAAACATTAAAAACATCGATCCACATGAGGACTTGCCCTCATAGGGTCTCCTCGAACAGAGTTTTAGCAGAGCGACATCTTACAAGGATTCTCAAACCTCAGAGTTTTTGCATCTTACAAGGATTCTCAAACCTAAGACAATAAAACCCGCAATTTAGCCATAAGCAACTCTAAACAGGATGGTTTTAAGATTTAAAGGCACTCAGTGTTTCAGCTGTTTTACAGTTTTCTGGACGTTTGTTCCAAATTTGTGGTGCGTAGAAGCTGAATGCTGCTTCTCCTCGTTTGGTTCTGGTTCTGGGGATGCAGAGCAGAACCAGAACCAGAAGATCTGAGGGGTCTAGACGGTTGGTACAGCAATAACAGATCTTTAAGGTATTGAGGTGCTGAACCGTTCAGTGATTTATAAACTAACAACAGTATTTTAAAGTCTATTCTCTGAGCTACAGGGAGCCAGTGGAGGGACTTTAAAACTGGTGTTATGTCTCTATCTTCCTGGTTTTAGTGAGAACGTGAGCAGCAGCATCTGGATCAGCTGCAGCTGTTTGATTGATTTGTTAGTCAGACTTGTGAAGATGCTGTTGCAGTAATAGATGCGGCTAAAGACAAATGATGAGTTTCTCTAGATCGTGCTGAGACATTAGTCCTCTAATCCTGGAGATGTTCTTCAGGTGATAGAAGGCCGACTTTGTGACTGACTTAATGTAGCTTTGAAGGTTCAGGTCAGAGGTCATCACTACTCCCAGGTTTTGGGCTGATCACTGGTTTTCAGTTGTAATAACTGAAGCTTAGCATTGACTCTGGTTCGTTCCTCTTTAGGTCCAAAGATAATAACTTCAGTTTTGTTTCTGTTCAGCTGGAGAAAGTTTTGGCACATCCACACATTGATCTGTTCTAAGCCTCTATTCAGTGATTGGATGGGTTCAGAGTCACCTGGTGACATCGTGATGTAGAGCTGTGTATCATCCGCATAGTTATGGTAGCTGATCTTATTTCCTGTTATAACCTGAGCCAGTGGGAGCATATAAATATTGAAAAGAAGGGGTCCTAAGATTGAACCTTGGGGTACACCACATGTGACCTTTGACCTCTCTGAGAAATTTCCGATTGAAACAAAGAAATCCCTGTTCTTTATGTAGGATTCAAACCAGTGGAGCACCGGACCGGAGAGTCCGACCCAAGTCTCCAGTCGATTCAATAAAATGTCGTGGTCAACAGTGTCAAAAGCTGCACTGAGGTCCAGCAGAACCAGCACTATGGTTCTCCCACAGTCTGTATTTATATGGATATCATTGAACACTTTTACAAGGGCCGTCTCTGTACTGTGGTGAGCACGAAAACCAGACTGGAAGGAGTCAAAGAGATTCATTATTGTTAGGAAGTTATTCAATTGTTTAAAAACTGCTTTTTCAATCATTTTGCTGATGAATGGGAGGTTGGAGATCGACCTGTAATTATGCAGTAGTGATTTGTCTAGATTGTTCTTTTTTATCAGTGGTTTGATAACAGCTGTTTTCAAAGCCTGGGGGAAAACACCTGAAGAGAGCGATGAGTTTACTATTTGGATCAGATCATTAGTAACGACTGGCAGGACTTTCTTAAAGAAATGTGTGGGTAGGACATCCAGACAGCAGGAACCGGAGCTTAATTGACTTATAATTTTCTCTAGGTTTTGGAGTTTTGCATAGAATTGGTGTCAAAGTTCGTTTGTGGCCTTTTAACTCGATTCCAAGATACTCAAAAGACATAAAATTACCCAATGAGATGTTACTACAGTATATGGTATTCTTAAATATTGAAGCCACGCCTCCTCATTTTTTGTGTTTTCTATTCTCATTTAAAAAATTGTACGTAGGAGGCGCTGATTCAATTAGTACGATTGCTTCATTATTGTCATTCAGCCATGTTTCTGTCAGAAATAAAACATCAATATTATGCTCAGTGATTAAATAATTAATTAATAGAGCTCTTTAGCACAGAGAGACCTGGTATTTAAAAGCGCCAGTTTAAGTGACTTGGAGGCTGAAAGCACTTCGGCCTTAGGTTCCTTTAGGCAGGGGATTAGTCTGAGATTTGAATTAAAATTGCTGTTTTTTGTATTTCTGTTTTTTATAATTTGTCTTGTGGTATTGTCCTGCTATGCAGTGCCGGGGGGCCAGACACATTCTGGAGGAAGACGGGTGTAAAGGTATTATCTGGGCCCCGGTCTCAGACCTCAGAATCGCAGAGAGGATCCTCAGGGAGGTCAGAGGCAGGTGGCTTAGATGAAGTGAGGTCTGCTATGTTGGCGCTAAGGAGAGTTGTGCCGAGGCGAACCTATTGATCCATACCATCCTGCTGGGAGGAGGAAGAGTCCGTCCGTCTTCCTCTCTGACCCGGATCCTCCACCAGCATCAGCAGGCGGGTCAAGTGCATCCTCACTCTCTTTAGTGATTGACTTAGGGGGAAGGAGAAGGGAGGGGGAAAGACTATCAGTTTGTTTTGGGACATTTTGCTCATGATAAGCAGAGGCTTTCATCCTAGTCAGACATTCTTGAACCTGTTCTTCTGAAGCAATGGTCACATTGTTGTTCTTGTTGATAAAATGAAAAATGTTTGCAGTGCATGCAAACATTTTAACAAATATTCCATGTTTGTTAATATTGTGTCCGCCTCTTCCAAAAAGTTGAAAGCGTTGCCAGTAGATCCAGAGGTTATCAATGTAGGTCACTGAGATGGCAGAGCAGGTTTTAATCAGCTATTTGTTTATCATGAGCAGCCTGGAATGTTTTTCGTCTCCCCATTGAGGCGATGGAATTGGACCACTGAGAAATAATTTCGCTTTTAATTTTCCCAAAGTATCCAGAAGAATATTAAAGTCCTTTAATAGAGCTTTGCCAGATCGTTTGCTCCAACATGCACAACCAAAGTCTCAATGCTTGGCTGATCAGTGGTTAGAGAGAGCACTTTGCGAGTCGAATCAGATACAGTGTCACCAAGAAAAGAAACCACTCTGGTTTTCTTGGGATTGCAAACATGACTGATTCCATTAACTGTCTCATCTCCAACAATAAGCACTCTTGGCAAACCTAATCTCCCGGTCCTTAGGTTTCAAGTAATCCAGTTATGATGTCGATAAAGTAAATATAACCATAAAAATTGTGACTTGAAAAATAATTCACAGGTAAAGTTATCAGTAAGGACAGGAGAGAGCAGGATGAGCTGCTCCTCCTTCAGCTGCCAGAATCAGAATGAAGAAATGTTGTAAAGTTGTAGATTTGTGTGATATATATATATATATATATATATATATATATATATATATATATATATATATATATATATATGCAGACAAATTATTTCTGACAAATTAAATCTTAATGGTCACTCTTAGAGTTTCTGAAAGTGAAAAGCATTAAAGATCCCCATTAGCATCATCAGCATGCTGCTTTAGCTAGTCTTCTTGGGGTCATTATGCCAAAAATGACATTATATTTGCAAAAACAATCAGATCACAGGTGAGGTTTTTATATAACACATTCTATTTTCCATCTCTCCATCTGTTTCAGATTTTTTTTTAGTGAGCTCCATTCATGCATTGCTCTAAACATGACTGTAGTTGTCAGTCTCCTGTTAAGAAAGGGTTTAAAATATGGCTGCACATGATAGATACAGTAATATTGGTGAATGTTGTGATTATTAACAGAAACAAAATTAAGCTTTTTTTAAGTGCTCTTAAAAAACACAGTTGTACTACACTTCTTTAGGACAGCAGTCAGAAAGAAGTGTGATTTGTCACTATACTGCACACAATCACTTTAGTTGGTCATATTTAAAATTCATTGATATTTATTTATACTTTCACTGAAACAAACAGCGAAGAGAATGGTAAAAACAACAATCCCGACAATTCGGACAGCTTTAAACATCAACTGGAATTTCTTGTGATGATGATAAATCAAAACTCTTACCATAAGAAATTTATCGCGATAAACGATATGCCCACTCCTAGTTGGGAAATTGTCTAAGGTACGAATTTTGCTCATTTCGTTCATATTTTTGTTCTTTCCTGTGGAAAGCCAGCTTCTTTGTCATTGGGAATGTTTCTGCTGGCTGTATTTGGAGAACTGCTGAGCTGATGAGCTTTGCAGTCAGATTCCTGTCAAAGCACTCGTCATTGAGACTTGAATACCCCAATACACTTCATTGTGGAAAGGGATTATGGGCTAACGTTGACCACACTCACTCACTCATAGAGACGCACACAAAACTGTAGCTGATATTCATCTGGGCCATAATGGCACACCAGTGGTACTCTGATACTCTACAGCTGAACAGCCACCACACCCATATATGGTGCCCTTGGCGGGGGGTGGGGGGGTAAAAAAGTTGTGACTCCTCAGATCAAAGTGAAGCCAATTCCAATTCTACTGCACTGTTAAAGTTGACCAGAAGCTTCGCAGGAAACCACATTTTCCAGGCGTCAGTTATCGCTAACAAGTGAGGTTAGACATATTCTGTTGACATACTACAGTGCCTGCAGCCTGTTCTTGTCGGTGAAAATCCAGTATACACCCCCCCCCACCCCCCGCCCCATTATCACATCTTTCTGATTAACTGTCTGTCTTTTAAGTAACGTCTGCCAGGGCTCTGTTCTGCTAAATTAATTAGCACACCGAGACGGGAGATTCCCAGTGACGGGAACAATAGCTGGATCCCAGGGAGGTTCTGGGACACTCATCTTCCAGCTAAGACTTAATCACTTTTACTTTTCCTAGAAGCATGGCAGACAGATATCCTTGTGATAAACTTGCATTTATGGGTGTTTTCACACCTGATAGTCCGGTAGACTCGGTTCAATTGGGGACCGAAATTACAACATTTGTTCCATTTTCACTTGGTGCTGTTCTCTTTCACACTGCACTGAGTCAAACGAATGTTCAGTCTGAATGCGGTGGCGTTGCACCACAATCACACTGAACCACTGAATGAAACGACATGAAAACCTCTGAAGAAAACATGAGTGCAAATAAAAATTGAGTGACATTAGATTTTAGCAGCTTAAGGATTTCACTTTTGTAGTTAAAACACAATGAGACAGGTTTGCTTAGGTTGTTTTTTTTCCCAGAAAAAAAACAACCTAATACTGTATATAGTCCTCTATCTGCTTTTGTATCAGTCTCTGGTCCGTTTTGGCGTTCACATACGCATTCAAACCGCTCCAGACTTAAAAACCTTACCGAGACCTAGGCTTTCAGGGGACTGGATTTCAATTGCAGATTCACATCTCCCCAAACGAAACAGACTCTCCTTACAAATGGACTGAAGCTCAACTAAAGCGGACTAACAGAGTTGATGTGAACACACCCCAGAGATCCTGTTGCATGGCTGAGTTTCTAAAAGCCTTAATGGACACCACTTAACCAACTTTTGTTTCATTTTTGGCTAATTATTTATGACCTGAGAGAACAAAAGCGGATCTCATTTAATCCTCTTCCTGTGTAGCACTAAGTGGTGTTGGCAGTTTGCATGTTGTTATGATCGTATCTGTGTAAAATACAGTTATCGACATGATAACCAAAGCACGGATAGATGTCACTCCTGGCGCTACTTTGTCTTCAGTCGTGCCAGCGCCAAACTTGTTGAGTCAGTCCGCTGCTGACTCAGAAATTATCAGATGCATTTGCATGACATTTTCACTCTAAGTCTTAACATTTAGTCAGTTGACAAAGTGATGATTGTTCCTCATAATGACTGTTCCAAAATCAGGAATTTATTCCCGTTTGGGACAAAATTTACATTCCTCACCTAATGTAAAAACACACCGATGCAAGAAATTTTATAAAACTACATGTCTAGACTATCTGAATAACTAGTTGGATTTCTGGTCAGACAATAAACATCAATGACCTGTTTGAAAAAGCTTTCTGGACGGTTTTGTCTGCATTAAGCAGGTCCTTGAATTATTTGCATCGGCTCAAAAAGAAGCTTCAGAAATTCAAGAATCATGTAATCGTACGTTATTGATGCTCAAGTTCTCTTAATAAACTCAACTGTGACACTTCTGGAAGCCATGCCGTAAAATCATGTATTTTCTTTTATGTGCACTACATGTATTTTAGATTGTGGACATGTTGTTGACCTAACAAGTCTGGTTTTCCCACCGTTTTGGTATTTTTTAGCATTTATTAAAAGAAAAGCTGCATAAAGAGAAAACATTTTAAGCATTAGGTGGTTATTTTAGCTTATAGTGAAGACCTAATGTGAGGATACAGTAGGCTGTGTCCTAACTTTGTGATTTACTCCCAACTTCACTATGTCTGAATCCCAAGTTGAAAAGAGAGTTGGATTGGTAAGTTTGATTTTCAGTGGACAGATTCAATAAATTAACAATATTAACTTGTACCTATTGTTTGATTTTGCTGCCTTTTTGCATTCGTCCACTTGGGCAACACTTGGACTAATGGCAGTTGTACAGCAGGATGATTAAAAACTGATTTAATTTAATACAAAAATGTCAGAAGTATAAAATAAGAGTACAGGATGTAAAGAAAAAAATTTTAACTGACATTCAGGGGATGTTAAATGCCTTAGATGTTTTTTGTATCCATCCCCTGACCTTTTTTTAAATAACCTTTGCAATCATTTTTCTGAAGTGTTTTTTGTCTTCTAATGCAATTTATTTTAGCTACATCCAACTTTCCAAAACGTTTTACAACTACAGTACCCATAATTCTATATTCTGACAAAGGAAAACTGAACTACTACCCTTAGTGCATACTTCACAGTTTTGTCATTTAAACATTTTTACAAACTCTGTTACATTTTTAGATGAATTTGCAGCCAGTAGTGATTACCTGCAGCTGTGTCTAACCAAATGAATCTCAGATCAAATTTGTAATTAACACCAACAAACATTTCTGTTTCCTTTAAGTTCGCTTTCGCCTTTACAAATACACATACGTGTGTGATATTCCTGCAGTGACTGAAATCGGAGCGAAGGGACAAGCAGCTGCATCGTGTTGTGAACATTTACGGTTGTGGAGTCGTTGCCATTTAATCCAAGGCCTTGTGAGATTTTCATCCATAGCTTTGCCTGGAAGTCGTCCAGTGGCAGCTGATCTCTGTGTGTTCGCACAGGTTGCTTCCAGGTCACCTTAGGCATCACTGCCTCTCTCTTCATGCGAGCGCAGGCGGGCGCTGCCGGTCAGACCTGGCAGGAACTCACTCACACACATTAGACAGAAAAAATACAACCCATAGGATTTTTTATTATAATTTTGATCCTTCATCTTTCGAGAGTGGGGCTTTGAGGAGCATCTGCTGTAAAGAGTAGAGGTAATAATGACACAGTTAGAGCTTTCTGTATTTTTCTACTGTTTTAGGTGCAATTTAAAACAGTAGATATGATGCTGACCTTCTTTATCATGTAGTTTACCTTATCAATACTTCACCTCATTTCTATTAACACATGTGTTGCAACTACAAACTTCAATGCGTTGTACTTTGATTATTAGGTATGCTGCAACTAGCAATTATTTTAGTTCTTGATTAATCTCTTGTTTATTTTGATGATTAATTGATTAATCGGATAAGAAAAATTGGCACATTCATGCCACATATGTGAGAAGTTCAGTCCTTTCTGCTTGGCTAATCTGGCGATTTTGGATTAACCTTTTTTAACGGCATTTCAACCGGATAAAGCTAAAACAATGGTTTTTATTCCGATTATTGTTGTTATTGTGTTTTTAAATGTGAAGTTTTGGCTCAACCACTGCTTTGATTATGTTTGTCTTTCAGTAAATGGATTTTTCTGTAGTCTGTTTGCTCCAGTTAACAATTTATTGATTTCTAAAGTAATTTATGGTTATTTCAAAAATCAGTTCATTATGATTAATTACAATTAATTGTTATGATATGCTAGACCAGCACAAAGTAATGCATAGTTGTAAAACGGAAAGATTAAAAAAAAATTTAGATCAAAATCTGAAAAGCTTGGCATGTGTTTGAGTTATGCTAATACCCCTAAATAAAATCTAATGCTTTTCACCTCATTTGTAAATGGAGTCCAGCTGAGTGTAGTTTATGATCGTTCTGCATCTGTTGTGTGAAAACCTAAAGTTTCCAATCCCCATGATGAAGCAAACATCAAAGTAGCTAAAGATTGTCCTGTGAAGCCGCGAGTCTGAATTCAGATGATGCCATTGTTGGCTTCAGGGAGATGGGATCCTGTTTTCTCTCTAGCCTGTGTGTCACTTCACAACATGACATTTGAGGCGTTTGGTTGTTAAACCGTTTGAACTGGGAAATCTCTCCTCTGTTCCCTCACACTCCCTGACATATTTGCTGCACCACGCTTCTCTTCCAGTCGGGATAAATGATTCCAGCCTCATGTTTTTTATTATCCATGCTCACGGTGGGAGTCCGGGAATGTTCTCCACCTTGCCTCCTGAGGACTTGGTGAATCGCCACGAACTTTTTGCACAAGCCCTTCCTGATCTTGAGAGGCTCCGTCTAATCTTGGAGTCAATAACAATCATCTTTCCAATCAACATTTTACTCGTTTTCTGTCTCTGTTGATCGTATCGTGGGTTTGATGTCTGTGTTTAAGCTGGTGGGAGTAAAACAAGGAGCTTTGCAGGAGGGATTTTTAACCTTTAGAGTCGCCGTTTGGACTGCTGCCTCTGAGCAAATTGGAGGACTTGAGTTAGTTTGAATTATTTTAGCAGTCTTTAGCTGCAGCAACATCTCTGTATGTCAGAGACGCTTCAGGAGGTCAAATGGAGGTCAGATTTTACCTCCGGCGCAGAGGGGCATTAACCAACGTACAACGGCGATCCACGTACGCAATAAAAACGAGCCGATTTCTGTAGTGAACAGATGGATGAAGACGAGGTTTCCTGCACCGCAGATGTCTAAGCAGAAAGACACTTCATGGAGATTGGAGAATGCTGCTTGTTTTTTGTTTTTTTTCCATCTTTACTATAGATTCCGTACATGTGATTGAAAAAAAGGGCCAAGACGTATGCAGATTATGTGAGATAATCCTCCATCCAGATGTGGAGGAAGCGGGGTAGCGGTTCAGAGCTGTATCCACTGGACATGCGTTCGTCCTGCAGCGCACACACCCGGTCTGCACCAAGGCTTCGTTCAGTTCAGCTCAGCCTAACGGCCCTCGATTAATTGTTAACTGGAGTATTTGGACTCAATACCTCCAGAGTATTCGGAGCAGTAATTAAGGAAAAACTACAAAAATATTTGCATTTTGCATTTAAGATAAAAATATTTTGTCTGAAGTATGTTTCAGCCGAAACTCTTCAAGCAGCATCGTTTTAGCTTCACCTAGTTCACATTTGCTTAATGAATACTACAGTCTTGCATTTTAGGCAATAACATGTTTATTTTCTTAATTTAAAAAAGTCTCTGAATTATTCATTTGTATCTTTTAATGCATTTCTAATATTGTATAAAAAGTGGTTAAATAAAAAAAATATGTAGGATGTGCTGTATTTGATATCTGATTAATCAATAGTCAGAACAATCTATTTATTACTAAAATAATCAGTGATTTTAGTAATAAATACTAAATTCTTTAGTATTTAAATTCTTTAAACATTCCTCATTGTTTAAAGAAGGCTTTCTCTGTCTCTGAGGCATAATTTGATGCTGATATCGATTTTCTTACATCTGATTTTGATCAATGCTTATTTTCTTCTCACGAACTATGATGCATGTGAAATCATATGTTTTATGTAAAAAATGATACGTAGCCACGTCCACCATCTCTTCCGTCAATCATATTGGGAATGCGTCATATCCCCGACTTCAACATCTTTCTGCCTAACTTTGTAACATATGGCCAAACCGAAATTGACAGAAGCAAAAGCAAATGAGTTGGATTAGCAGTGCTTGGCAACATCTGATGGTCTCAACCAGAACATGTCACTGTGGAATATCATCTACACGGCCTGAAAATCGAGCTGTTAACTCGTCTTGGTGCTTTGTCTCATTTAATGTTGGCCAGTAAGGAAGAAAAGTCGCATCTTTTCATGTAATTACACATCCTGACTTCAGTGACGCCTTTATCGAGATGCTTCTTCTTCTCTTCTTGTGCAGTGAGCAGCCCATCTTCAGTACTCGGGCCCATGTCTTCCAGATCGACCCCAGCACCAAGAAGAACTGGGTTCCTACCAGTAAGCACGCCGTCACGGTCTCCTACTTCTTCGACAGTATCAGGAATGTGTATCGGATCATCAGTCTGGACAGCTCCAAGGTATGCTTAAGCCATCTGATTATCCAAAAATGTACTTAGGACTCTGACACACATTACGTTGCACAGAAAAGCCTTTTTAACTTTTGCAATAGGCCTTGTTGAAGTTTAATCTCATCAGGGGGGCAAATAAACTTTGCGTGTTACATGTTTGCTTTGCCTCGCCTCACTGCTGGGGCCTCTGATATGTGTGTGGCAGTGATTATTTTAGTCCTGAGGCACAGGGCTGGAGTTTGCAGAGTTACGCAAGAGCTTCTCCGGGTGACTGGTGTCGCTGTCGAACCAGCAAGTTAGCGTCGTTCCGCTGGAAATAGCAGGCAAAGCTCTGTGGTGCTGGAACGGAGGGGCGGTGTTATCCAGACGACAACACGTCGTTTCACCCACGCCGACGCATGCTGTTCCCTAAATTCCTGAGTGGAAACTTTCTGAGAGAACAAAATCTTCTCCTCGCATCAAAAAAAAAACAACTCCTAATTTATAGCTTTAACATGTTGACAGATCAAAGTTTCGGGAAGACCTTTGACCTTCTCTGATCTAATCAGTATCTAACCAAACATGGAGGTCAGAGGAGAAAAATAATGATCATTCTCCTCCTCTACCTCTCTTGAAGTTGAAGATGTGTCTGCTGCCCTCAAGTGGCCAAACAAATTATAACCATAAAACTTTCTATTAAACTGAGCAAAACAAAAAACAAAAACATCAATCAACACAAGAAACCTCTCACTGAAGTTATGTAACTAAAGCAGGTAAGACCAGATGTTTGGGAGTAGGGTGCCCTAACTTTTCTTTAGTACAAAAAGTGACTTTTTTTTTACTTTACTTTCTAAATTACTTAGAAATTACTTTCTAAATATACATTTTTGCCCATATATTTAGTTTAATTTCTAATTTAATTTCTTATTTTACCTCGCACCCATCTGTGATGCTGTAATTACTGTAGTCAGCTGAGGTTGTGCTACATAAATAAACTTCAAATTAAATACATCTTGTTTAATGTGTAAAACGAGGTTTGTTTTGGTTAAGCACAATTAAGATTATACATTTTAAATCTGAATATTTCCAAAGGAACATAAAACTAAATATAAAAATGAAATGGTTATTTTTTAAATGTCTTCAAAGTTTTCCTAGAAACATCGCCTAGGGGGCGCCATGTGGTTTATTTGCCATTCATTTGATGTTCAAGCTGAAATGGGAAGTAAATGGCTGGAGTCAGGAGTTGAATCAGGCAGCTACTGAAGCATCCGACAGTCAGTCAGTCAAACCTCTGAGGGAAGGTTTGCATGAGACTGAAATGATGTTGAAACTAATGCGCATCAAATGCCACAGATCCCATGTCATCCTGCGTCACGATGTAAATATTTTTTATTATAGTTGGCTTTGACTTTTCATACTATTTTGAAGAGTTTGGCCTTCAGGTTATAGATTTGTGTCGGTGTAAGGGCCACCAGTCGGCTGCGTTAGGGCTGGGCAGTGAATCGATTTTATCCATTTGGTTTTTGAAGATTTAGTTCATTTGGATTTTTTGTTTTCACCAATGCGTTCCTTCCGTTTCCATAGTTCAGAGTGATGTCAGCACGCCCGAGGCCGCCATCTTGTTTGACAAAAGTGTTTTAGAGCTTCTGCTTGGTTGGACTTTAAATTTGGGTCAAATCTACAACAGGTTATTAGGGCAAAGCAAAGATCTTTTTATCTTCAATTACAAGAATTATAAGGAGTATTTTTGTTGTTTGTAATTTGTTTGTTAGAAAAGAGAGCACGAATAAAAATTATCAAAATTGGATCTGAGATTTTATTTCTAAGACGCATCGCCCAGCCCTAATCTATTCCTGTTGTGACAAGAAAATTGACCAGCTTCAATTTGCACTTTATTTGTGTTAAATATTTCGTCAAACCTACAGTTGTTGCCTACTTTTTTGAATCTTGCTCTCACTGGTTGATAGATTCATGATATTATTTGTTATTTGGAGGGCTGTTTATCTGCTGGTGGTGTGTGTGAAAATGTTTTCAAGGCCAAGTGAAAGTTTCCTCCTTCAGCTGCTGTTTCCACAAAGTAGTTAGTTAAACCGAAGGGTTCACATTGAAAGCACCAGGAAAGAAAAATCGACTTGTACGTCAAGGTCCAATAAATGGAGCTAGCTATACCAGCAGACCCAGAGTGGCCTCCCACGCTGATCAATAACATTACAGCCAGCTGGACTCAATTAGAAGCTCCTTATTGATGGTTTCCTGTGTGCTAAACTCCCACATCAGTGTTGATAGCCTCCCTGCAGCTGTCCTCCGCCAATGCAACCCTCCATCACCAGCAGCCATGACAAACCGGCGATGTACGTTTCATCCTCCCACAGGCTATCATCAACAGCACCATCACCCCCAACATGACCTTCACCAAGACGTCGCAGAAGTTCGGCCAGTGGGCTGACAGCCGGGCCAACACCGTCTACGGCCTCGGCTTCTCGTCCGAGAGTCACTTGAGCAAGGTGGGATGTGGGGGATGGGTGATTACGCGTTGCTTATTTTGTTGAATTCCCGACAGGGCATCAGAGTCAGCTGCTACCTCTGGTTTCAGTTTGCGGAAAAATTCACCGAGTTCAAGGAAGCGGCCCGGTTTGTCAAGGAGAAGTCCCAGGAGAAGACTGAGCTCAGCAGTACGCCCTCGCAGGTAGTGTGTGTGTGTGTGTGTGTGTGTGTGTGTGAGAACAGTAGTCGCATCGCATCGACGTACCCTTGAACTTTTCACATTTTCACACATTACAAGCTCAAACTTCAATGTCTATCAGAGATTTTGAGGGAAATGTAAGAAGAGAAAATAGCCAGTATTGACGCTCTCTATTCTATCCAATGAAGCCCATCGAGGTTTGTGGTTGTGATGAGGAAAAAAAACTTTAATTTTTAAGAGTTCTGAATACTTTTGCAAGGTGCTTTGGTCGGCTGTATGTTTTTTGCATGATGTTTTATTACCCGCGTTGTAAATTCCTGGTGTTTCTCTCTAACGGTTTCTCCTCAGGGTGGCGCTGTAAAGCGGAATGTGTTATCTGTCAACAAACCTGGTAGAAAGAAGGTAAAACCACCTGAGCCAATCCTCCTCTTTTACTCCGGTCCAGGTCTTCCCCTTCACGTTTCTCCTCAGCTTTGTGAAACCTGATCCCTGTAGCTGCTTTTAGGAAATAAGTAAGTCTTTCCTCATCTACGCTGATGAAAAGAAACCCGCCCTCCAGTCCCCCCTCCGCCTCCTTTGTCCTCCCAGTAGTTTAAGCATATTTATTACTGAAAGCACAGTAATAAATTAAGACTACAGCCACGTTGATAAATATCTTTCTATGATAGAGGTTAGCTTTGTGACAACCAACTCAAGAAATTGGAGTAAGAGAGGGACTTGAAGCCCGGGTCTGCCACAGAAACCTGACAGAGGATTCAGCTGACCAACCGTGCTGGGTTACGAAACAGCTGGGTGTCAGATGGTAATGTGACCTCAACATGAAGATTTTTATGATCTGATGGGCTGAGCGCGGTTTATGTTGCATCATCTGAGCAGTCGTACCACTATAAAAAAATAAAACGTACCACAGAATCTTACATCCTGGTTTATACGGTAAGTAAGAACTACAGGATTCCAATAGCAGTTCAGCAGGAATGCAGCTGTGGATCAGCCTGTTGGTTCTGCTTTTGGGCTTGCAGCTGGTTTCCGTTCTCCAGATGTCAGCGGACCACAGAGTTCATGGTGGTGGTGTGTCCAGACCGCTTGAAACGCCCGCCAGTACTTGATGACTTGACAGAACAGTTGCAACTTGCCCAATAGCAACACCTTCCTGAAAACGTCTCTCCATTTTTCTGAGATATGCAACCCATGCCAGCGTACAAGCCCTACTTCCTGTTTATCACAGCCATGCACAACGTCAACAAGTTTGCTCAAAATTCACGTTAAAATCAGATGGAAATGGAAATTCAGTACCTTTTTTAATCTTCCCAATAAAGAGAAGCTGCTCTTCTGGTCCACTTTGCTGCAGCTTCAACTTTAGAAGCTGCAGCAATTCTGTGCTGCAGCTTCTGTGACTAATTTTTAAAACTCACAGGTGTTGATCTTCTCTTTGAAACTTGCTGGCGCTGAGAAATGGTTGCTTAAGAAACTTTGTTTACTGATTCAGTTAATTTCCTTTTTTTTTTTTTTTGTCTTATCAT
Organism: Poecilia picta; assembly: GCA_033032245.1. Lineage (NCBI taxonomy): Eukaryota > Metazoa > Chordata > Actinopteri > Cyprinodontiformes > Poeciliidae > Poecilia > Poecilia picta. Next base: position 25,558,732 of record CM065364.1, read on the forward strand.
ACCAGGAATCTGCGCCAGGCGACCTCCAATCACCTCTGACCCCAGAGAGCATCAACGGTACAGACGAGGACAGAGTCACACCCAACACGCCGAAGCACAGCGAAGCCAGAGCAGAACCTCCCCAAAACGCTTTACCGTTGTCTCACAGGTGAGGCTGCGCTCAGACCGTGTGGTCGGTCCTGTAACCAACCACAGTGGGCTAAACACACACCCTGGGGGGCACCAGTCCACAGAACAGTGGTGCTGGAGGTGCCATCTTCGGTACTCTGACCTTGGAAGTAAACCAATAACTACGATCAATAACTATGAATCTGTGACAAAACTTGAAAGATATGAAATCTGATCTTTTGTTTTTCCAAGTCTAGATAATTTTAGGGGGCAGGGAGGAAGAATGGGGATGCAAAAAAACTGAGCTTCCAGAATTGATTTCTTCTCCCATTATCTAAATGATTAAAATGTGAAAATCAGACAAACCAATGTTTTCTTTTGCTTGAGGTTATTATACTTGGATGTTGTCCTTCAGTCCAATTCCTTCTCTTGCTCTTTGGGTCTTTTCTTCCTTTTGTATTTCAACCTTCTTTGTATTATTTTGTCCTTTCTTCTTTTCTTCTTTATGTCCTTCCACTCTTCCTCCCTTCTCTTCACTTTCCTTGTCCCCTTCCTTCCTACACTTTCTTTCTTCTGCTTCTCTCTCCTTTTCTTCTGTCCTTTTTCCCTTCAACACTTTGGTTCCTGGTTCCGTTTTTATTTTTGTCTTTAGTTACTTCTTCCTTCTTGTTCTCCGTTCCCTCCTCCTTTCATTCTCTCCTTGTTGCCCTTGTTTCCTTCCATATATCCTTTATCCTTTCCTGTCGTCATTACTTTTCTTATTCCTTCCTCGCTCATTTCCTTCCCGTCTGTCAGTCGATTACTTTTGCCTCATCAGTTCGATTTGGAGTAAAACAATCAAAAATGTGACCTGCTGCGGATTTGATTGCATATCCAATAAAAAGCCTCATTTGGTGTTTAATATCCTGCTAACCTGTAACGTTATGAACCAGAACCTGCTGGCAGTTTGCCGATATTCACCTGGGCCGGCTTTTCGTTCCGTCTCCAGTTCCTCGAGCATCAACAAGCACTGGGAGGCCGAGCTGGCGGCGCTGAAGGGGAACAACGCCAAGCTGACGGCGGCGCTGCTCGAGTCCACGGCCAACGTCAAGCAGTGGAAGCAGCAGCTGGCGGCCTATCAGGAGGAGGCGGAGCGGCTGCACAAGCGGGTACGGCTCCGTCGGCGCCGGCAACGCGCTCCGGACCGGAGGTTCACTTCAGACAGATGCTGTTTGTCTCGCAGGTGACGGAGCTGGAGTGTGTGAGCGGCCAAACGACGGTCATCAAGTCTCAGAAAACGGAGCTGAACAGAACAATAGAGGAGCTGGAGGCGGCGCTTAGGGCCAAGGAGGAGGTGAGGACGTCTCTGAACATGACGGGGTTAATAATGGCTGCTTCTTTATTTCTGTATGAAGTTCTTGAAAGCACTTCAAATTCAAACTAGTTTTGTAAAAAAACAAAAAAAAAAAACAAAAGAGCAATATAATGTTGGATTAAAAGTCTAAATTTGAAAAACGTTTAGATTTGAGAGCAAATATTTTGTCACAATGTCTTAAATGAAATTAAACAATTGTTTTAGGTCAGAAGAAGCTAAATTAATTCTATTTGATAATGATTAAAAATATTGTTTTTGCCACTTTTATATTTTGCATATGCAATTAATTTGAGCTGGAAGGTCATTTATCTAAACACAGTTTGTTTGGATTGTTTCAATTGAATGAATATTTTTTATTCTTAATGGCTTAATGACTGACTGATCATCTTTATATGTTAAATGAAGTCATTGACCAGTCAGGTGTGTAAGAGACATTTGGAAACATTTTGCTATATTTTCGTCCCTGCTCCAGAATACCGTCACTAAAACAACAAAGGATATTATATAGTGCTTGTTTTCATATTTCACTTTAGGAGCTGGAGAGACTTAAGGAGGAGGTGGAGAGTGCCAACGAGTTTAAATTTCAAAAAGACACCCTGACACAGAAACTAAAGGTGAGCAACAAACTGAGAGAGAGACCCAGTAAATATCAGACCAGTATCGGCAATACTGATACTTTTTATTATTTAAGTTGGATATATCAGCCAATTTTTAATCTTATAGGTGATTTGTGGGTTTTTTTCCTTAAATTATTTTTATTAAAACCTTGGACAAATACTTTAATAATAGATTAACATAATAATATTTTTGCTTGTTTTAGGGGGGAAAATGCGACTTTTTTTTCTATTATTTGAGAGAAAATCAGAACAAATTATTTTTGTATGTAGAGTTCAGAAACTACAACACAAAAATGAAATAAAATTCCACGGGGTAATCCGAAACCGTAGTATGGCTCAGATACCAAAACACATCATCGATATTTCTGTTTGGCATTAGGAGACGGAGTCGAGGAACCAGACGCTGGAGGTGCGGCTGAGCGACCTGGAGCAGCGCCTGGAGAGCAGCCAGCTGGAGCGGGAAGCCCACATGAAGAGCCTGCGCTCCCTGCTGGAGCTGCTGGACAGCAAGATCTTCGAGCTGACAGAGCTGCGGGACACACTGGCCAAGCTGGTGGAGGGCAGCTAGAGCTCCTGGTCACCAACACAACTTGAAATCTCTTCTCTCTTTCGTTTTTTTGTTCATGTTAAAGAGTTTACACGACTTGATGCATTAGCGGTACGCAAACTTCGCCACTTCAGAGCACTCAGATGGTTTACAAACAGCCAAGTGAAGCCTTTTCTTTGCTCCACTGTGGAAAACCTTCTCATTATAATTTAGATTTTTTTTTTGACCACCATGATATGCTAATCGACTGAGCTTCAGCGGAACACCTGAGCCGCCTCCTCGACTCCACGATTGCGCTTCGACGTTTTTCCTCACTTGTTCACTGAAATCAGCCAAACGAGCTCCTGCTCCTCCTTCGACCAGAGACGGATTTCTTTCCTTTACTCGCAGGATGAAGAGATAATCACAGGAACCGCCACACGGGGATGTCGGTTCGTCTTATATTCTTCTACAACCTATGAGCAATACACTTAAGGGAGGGGCCGCGAACTCTTTCCACTCTCACTTTCAGGTAACCTTCCTGCTCCTGCCGACTGGTTTGAACCAAAAGCGATTCAGGATTTTCTTCAGTCTCTGTGTGTGAGTGAATCAGATGGTTTTTCCTTTTTGATGCATTTTGAAGTGCAATGGTTTGAATTCTTGCTTTTTTTATTTATTACCAAAATATTTACATTGTAAAATGTTAATTTAATTTTATTGTCCGGTATGTAGCTGTGAAGATGGTTTTATTTCCGTGAGCATACGGAAATCATAACGTATACGACCGAATTAGTTTTTTTTCTTTTGCCAAATACTGTTTGTTCCTGTACAGATCTGAACTCTTGCTGATGTTGCCTTGGGCACTAAGATGCATCAATGGTAGCTAACCGATGGTACGTTTGGGATTTTATTTTTTCTTGTGGGATTACCTGTTGCCAAAAATGAAAGAATATGCTAAAGTACGAACACTATTTTAAGGGCTTGTTCTTGGTCCGGGTCAAACTTTGGGTGATTTTTAGTGGCGGCTTTAAACTTTAAAGGCGACGATGTGTGATGTTGCTGAAAAAGGCATTTGAAGAAGAAATTTTAAATGTGGAGTGAAGACACATGATAAAACACAAATTGTAATTTTAAGTTTATATTAAAAGAAAATCTGATGAAGACAGTGATTTGGTCTCTTTATTTTTCATTCTACGGAGAATCGTAGTAGTTCTCCAGTTCAACAAAAGTAAAAAAAAAAAAAAAAAAAGAGCAAACATCAGCTTATTCTGCTTTTACTTTTGTCAGTTTTGGTCCTCCATAGATGAATCCCAAACAGGATGATAAAAATAAAAGAAAATCTCAGCCACTGAAAGGGTCAACGTGAACTTCTGACCCTCCACATCTATACAGTTTTATAGATTGAAGGAACTTTAAAAAGATGGAAGTTTTGGTGCTTTTAATATGAAAGGAAAAATAAAGATTTTTTTTTTGGTTATGGAAAAGCAGAGAGGAATGGCGTGATGAGAAACATCAAGTACATTTAAAAACGTCTTTAAAATATGACGCTTCAATAAATACTTCAATACATTTAGGCATGTGGATACATTTCTCATGATTTACATTTGTTTACAGTATAAATCATAAAGACTTTTTTTTTTCTCCGATCTTCATTATTGCACATACGTTGTGATGGGTTTGCCCTCCTCAAGCCAGTCTTGTGCAAAAGTTGCTAAAACTGGATGCTAGTTTAACAACAACAAAAAGTAGCAAGTTGGATTCTTGGTTGCTTTTTCCCCAATAAGCTAAAGGTGTTGCAAACTGAAATGAAAAAATCTCCAAAGAAAACTAGAGAAGAGTAATGCTGGTTTTCAGTTCTCGGTGCCTGACACATTTGGTCAACATACACACTTGTTTTATGCATTAAAGCGGCATCTTTCTAGTGGGAATGCATTCATTTAAAAACATGATCTGCTTGTGATGCCGTGTGAAACAACTAAAGCTCTCTGGTCTGTTGGAGTTCAACTCCTTACGATTTTCTTTAGTTATTTTTTTTTTTACAATTGTGCTTTACTTTTCAATTCTAACCAAAAGTGAAACTGTAAATCGGCATTCAACAAATATTAAAAAGTGGGGAAAAAAAAGAATGCAGCAAACAATCCTATTTATCTACGAGGTGAAAAGAAAATATATCTTGTAATTAAGCCACAGTACTTGATGCAAAATTTGTCAGAGAAACTGATTTTCAGTATAAAAACATATTTAAAAACATTAATAGTAATAATAAAAAACTAAAGTATTACTCACACACCAAACGTTAACACAAAGTCCAAAAGAACACAAAAAAAAGGCAAAGAAAAATCATCTCTTGGAAATGCCTCATGCTGAAATGTGAGATGAGCACCTGCCTCTAGGGGGCAGTGGAGCCCCAATCAACCCCCATCAGCTCAGAATGGGAAAGAAATGCATTTAATCTAATCCCATTTTTACTGTGTGAACTTGGTTCTAACTGCTTCCTACATCTGAAATTGTTTTATCTAATGTTTCAGTTTCTTCCCAGTGAAGCTAATCAACTCACAGCTGAGATTATGAGTAAACAGAACAGTAAATCTTATTTTTTATCGCCTCGTATGGCGATAAAAGCCGCCAGAAACGCAATCATACAACTCTACTGTTGAAATGGAGGCAACAGAAACAGTTTTCATCAAAAATACTGAGCTGGCATGAACAGCGTCTGTGCTCGGCAGGCCACCTTATCGAGGTATACCGAAGTTTTAGAAAGTTACAGGCAGCATTCCTACAGGTCTAAATGCTGCAAACTGAAGACGACAGGACAGATCAATCAAACTAATAACCAGCTGATATCCATTTGTTAAATTTGTGCTAGTGCCCATAATAACCAGGGTTTCCAAGAAAACTTGGCAAAACTACGGCAGTTCATCGCATGTTCTTTATATTAAAAAAATGTTACAAGTTACAAAACTTTGAACATTTTTGTAACTTGCATCATACAACAGTTTTGCATCATGATTTTTGAAATGATGCGTGAGGCGCAATTCAATACGTCAGCTATAAAAACAGCTCAAGCCGTCTTTTCTGTCACTTGGTGTATAAAAAGAATAACTTTATTTAAAGTAAACAAATGACACTTAGCCTTGTGGGCAGGCAAATAAAGCCTGGTGGCCCGCCAGGCTTATAACAGACTGGGGAAGCCCTGAACAACAAATGCCGTCTAAAGTGAAATTGTCTGTACATTGTACTGTTTTAGACTCAGTAAAAATTACTCTTGCTTCCCTATTTTGACTAAAAGTAAAGTTTCGGCCTGATTGCAACGGCAAAACACAAAGAAAGTAACAGAATTTCAAAAAAGGAATTGATTTTTTTGTCTTAGATTAATATGATTTGATTTCCTGCCTTCGCTACCAGACCCCATGTTTTTCTCTTGCTACATCTCACCGCTCCTTTCAATGATCAGGGACACTTCTGTGAGATTTGCAGGTACTACTAAACTGTGTAAATAGTTGCTGTGAAGTAAAGTTTGAAGGTGCGACAGAGTGTGTGTCTCTCGTAGCAGAAAGGAGCAAACGTTTCCTTCTTCAAACAAACCCATCACAAGGAGCTACAGTACGACTCGGATGTAACAGGAGGTCAGAGGTTGTGTCCTCTCCAAAACCGCAACACCTTAAAAACAACAAGTCTTTACAAACACAAATATGGAATAACAAAAACAAACAAACGAACAAAAAAACGCAACTTTTTTTTGTTCTAGTTGCACCAAGGCGCCTTCAGGTAACCCAGGCTTGTTTGTTTGATTCATTTCATGATCCTCATTTTCTCTTTGATTTGGCCATGTAGAATTAAAAAAAAAAAAAGAAAAAAGAAAGCAAAACCAATTCAACGTTTAAGCCTCTGTTAGTTTTCCCAGTCAGTGCAAGGCAGGCCTTCGTCCTCAGACTCCGACTCCGGCGAGGCCTCCTTGATTCTCCTCAGGGCCTCATGGATGCTGCGGGTCAAGGCGTCGGCGGAGTGCAGGAAGCTCTGGGGGTGGCGCTGTTGCTCCGGCCGGGCGAGGACCTTCTTCAGGCGCACGCCCTGCCGGATCTGAGCCAGGATGTTGTTGCTGTCGTCGTCCGGGTCGGGGCCGAGGACGCGCAGCTCGGCCTTTCGCAGGTGGAAGCTCCCACGCTTCAGCGAGGCCAGCACCTCGTCCATGGGCGAGCTGGCTGCGGAGACGCAACGCCACAACGTCAAAGGAACCTACTTAACCAAGTGAAATCACAAAACTTCAATGTGTAACTATTGAATATGTGTTTCTCCCTGGAACTTTACTACATTGAGTCTAAACTTTTAAGGTCTGTTCTTTCTTTATTTGAGGTAGAAAAGACTAAAAACCTGGAATTTCTTTAGCAATAAAACTGTGACTTTGACAACGTCGTCCATCTGTAGCCATTTTTAGTGCATTTCTCTGACAATCTTCATGATGAGGCAGTTCATGCAGTCACTGCTGGAGCAGAGAGCCTGGCCTGTTGAAGGCCTAAGCCAGATGAGGCCTCCAAACCACCAGGGGGCGCTCTAATAAATCCCTGAATTTTGAAACAAAAAGAAAGATCTAAAATCTAATGTTTAGATATTTTAGCTAGTGGTGTGACTCGATTCAAATTTTTAATCAAGTTTATTTCAGTGTTAAGTAACTGCATTTCAATCAAAAACCATATACCAACAAAATAAGTTACATTTGCAATACAAACATCTTTTCATGTTAAAAATAAATGAACCTGTGATTAATTACATAGTAATTAATAGAAATTAGCACTACAAATTTCCAGCACTAATTTCTATAAAATGTGATTTCATTTTAAATAAAAGCATTTTAAAATTTTAATTTAAGATTTAAAGATATTTGCAAGTTTACTTTATAAAAGTCAGATTTTTTTTTCTTTTCTTTGAGCTCAGTTTGTTCACAAATACATCTCAGAAAATAACAACCAGCTAATTATGTCTGCCTTTAAGCTCAGCCAATCAAACGTGGTTGAGCCTCTGCCAGATTCCAACAAATCGTTTTTTGGACTCTTGAAACGTTTCCCTGTTAAGATCAGAATCATGACTAACGAGTCCAATTCTCCTGGTGGCTCCATCAGACTTTGGACCGGCCCAGGTAGACGGACATCGTTGATTTGGGGTTATAACCCAGAGGGGTCAAAGTTTCCTAACCGGCACTCCTAAAGTGTGTTGCTCATGATAGTTTTCCTTACCTTTCCTCCACTGCGACGAGTCCAGTGATGTGGTCTTCCTCAGCTTCTTCCTGGCCGTCAGCAGCTGGCTGCTGTCAAAGATTCGTGGGGACAACGGAGCCAGCGGCAGCGAGGAGCATTCAGACTCGCACTTTTGCGTCTTGGTCAGGCTGCTCGCCTGGCTCTCGGAGGGACTGAGGAGCGACTGAGGAGGCAGAGGGGGAGGCGGCGGCGGCGGAGGGGGAGGAGGAGGAGGAGGCGCGGCAGGCGCCCCCACCGAGAGCAGAGGGGGAGGCGACAAGAGGGGAGGCAGCGAGAGGAATGGAGGCGCTGCTTCCACGTTCTGGAGGCCGATGGAGGGCAGCGAGGCGCCTTCGCAGCTGTAGACGTCAGCCGGGGGCGGAGCCGAGAGCTCTGGGAGGTCGGAAATGGAGTCGGTCTGGACGCTGACCGCCTGGGTGCTAGGCTGCTGCCCCGCCCGCCTCCGGCCGGGAGCCTGGGCGAGGTGCAGGCGGCTGGACCGGAGGGTCACCTGACCCGGGTAGCGCTGCGTCAGAGACGGGAAAACATCAGTCAGAGGCTTCACTCACCTCCACAGGACACAACCATGGAAATACCACAAAGGGCCAGTATGATGCGTTTTCCATCCACATAATGCTATTTTACAGCATAATCAAGTAAATATATTAACTTCAGTTGATATAAAAATGCTACATATATGAAATATAACTTAAAAGAAACTTGACTTTCTAATTCAACGCCTTGAAATTGGGCCTTTTAATAGTGAGGAGGAGGAGCTGCGCCTCAAAGGCGGAGCTAGGTCCACCCAGGCGTTCTGCACAGCTCAACGGTTGCCACGGGAGATTAAAGGACTTCTCAAGCACGCATGAACCAATCAAATCAACACTCCAGGTGTGTTTTTGATGAGGGAATAACATTATAACACGATGCGAAACTCAAGACAATTTTCCATCATTCTCACATCTAATGCAGCCATTACAGTAGAAAGAGAGACACAGCAGAGGCTGGTGGAGATGAGCAACGACGACGGTGAAATGCTCACCTGTTTGAGGCTGCGCAGCCGGTCCAGAGTCCTCTGCCTCTCCTGACTCACCGTTACATTTCTCTTTGCTTCATCTTCTGCAGTTCCTCCTCCCTTTAAAAGAAAACAAAACTGGTTTAAATGGCGATGAGCTGGATTTATGTAATGTTGTTCTGCACCATAAGTATAATTACCAGTTGAAAATTTTTTATAGACTGTCACAATGGAAGAAAATGTGATGCTGTGGCCAGACGGGAAGTTAAGTTTTATGTTCAGACCTGAATGGAAACCGATGCATTGTGTCGAAAACGGACACTGCAGATCAATATGGACTTGGAATTATATCGCAATATTTTGTGGTATTGTTGAGATAATGATGACTTAACTAAATATTTAATACTTAATATTTAGTGAACTGAATAGTTGTGACTGAAGGCCACAGCATTCAAAGCCCCCCAGACACAAATGTGGCCCTGGAAGACATTCCCAGTTGGAACAGGCTTCAAGACGCCACTCGCTTCAGGAAGTGGGACTTAGACTCCCAACAACTGCTTTTAATCATATTTTTGAATTTACTGATATTTATTTATGCTGTAGTTGAACGGTGGAGAAAATAGCAAAAATAACATTTCTGATCATACGGTCAACTACGTATGTAAATGAACATTTATTGAGACGATAAATCAGAATTCTTATAAGAAATTTCTGGTGATAAATGAAGACACCATTACAGCAGAGAAACATTGTGAGAGATGCTTTTGAAAGCGGACATTCAAAGAAACAACAGGAGTATCTAGATATCCACATGCAGCTCAAACAGCCTTTAAATGACCTGCAGCCTTAATTTCAGCAGAAGGATCACAAACTATGGATGCACGCTGCATCTTTCTCTGGTTTTGGTTTGTTTCCTGAACGGTGGAACAGGCGGCAGCGCTGATGCCTTGCAGCAAGAAGGTCATCGGTTCAAATCCCAGTTGCTGCCCGTTGCTGCAGCAACGGGCAGCAAAACGTCTGGATCTGACCTGCCACAGTACCTGCAGAGAGCTGAAGTCGACGTTTCCTTGGCGCTGCTGGATTTTCTGGTTGTGATTGAAGATACAGATTTCCTAATGAAGAAAAAACAATAAAAAGGTGTAACAGACGAAGCTTTAAATAGCTAGAAACACCCGGCGGCATTTGAAGGAGCAGGCAGGTCGGACCTTCTTATTTTTGAGGTAGACTTTCTTGGCAGTGATGCGGCCCCTCCGGGCCTCCAGTTGCCTCGTCCTCTGCTGGAGGACACACAGTTCTTCATCTCTGAGGGGCGACGGAGGGGATGCGGGCTCCTCTTCGCCCTTCATGGCGTCTGGGCTCTCGAAGGCGTCGTAGTAGACAACCTCATCCTGTTGCTCTGGGAGAAGAACCAGCAGAGGTTTTAGTCTGACGAATAAACGGCTTTGTTAGAGACAGATCAGGTGAACATCGAGAGAACACAAGGAAATAATCAGCAAGAGCCTTTGAGTTTTAACAAGAACGTATCGAAATTATCTTGTAAGATTAAAGAGTGATGTTCCCAAACTAACACATTTTCACTAAAATGTATTACAGCAGTCGTGATTAAAATGTTTGATAAAGTGAGATGGAACAAAAACAAGCACTTCATTTTAGTTTAAAGGAACATTTTTATGTGCCATTTCATAGCACAATCAAGTTACTATGTTATCTTCAGTCATTATAAAAATGCTGCATATATCAAATATGGCTCAAAATAAATTTTACTCTGATATGTAATATCTTGAGTTTGAGCCTCTGACTCTTTATAAACTTCAGCTATTTATGAAAAGAGTTAAAGCTGCTTTACGAAACTCCGCCTTCAGGATTGCTCCTCTATTAACCCTTTAATAGGGTCAGGATTTTAAACTAAAATTTCTGACACAAATTGAAAAATAAATAAATAAGCGTCATAGCAACACAAAAAAGTTATTTTTAGGAACAGGATACAACATTTTTAGAAAGTTTCTTTATCCCCTAGCTTATTTGTGACATGCGTCACTTATATGACTGGATCTGATAGAAACGGCGCCACGCAGACGCTCACCCATCATCTGCCTGCGCAGACTCTGCAGCTGCGCGGTCAGCAGCAGCTCCTCGCAGCGCAGCACCTCGGCCTGAATGTCGTACAGCTGCAGCTGCAGCTCGTAGTACAGCGACTCCAGCTGGTCCAGACGCATCATTGCATCCTCCCCACCCTGCAGACTCTGCATCTGGAAAAAGCACAGGCTCAGCGTTACGTCCCGCCCTCACTGGCCTCCAGGGACACAGACATGCAGACGAGCTAATTCTCCCAAAAAACAGAAAACATGATCCGACTGCGCATTTTGTTTCTGATGCGAGTCGGACGGAGTGGAAACCGAAGCGGATTCCTGGTTGGTAGCGTTCGACTCCTGAGATCAGACGCAGAGCGCAGCTTTGCATGAAAAACAAAAGTTTGACCCGATTGTCATTCCCAGTGAGTCATTTCCACTGTTGTACACCAGGATGTTGCTCCCTCCATCACGGGATGCCAGAGCCATGAGCTCATTGCTCTGAGTCCATTATCTTGCTCATTTTCCCTCCGTCTCTTAACACACAAGTCTTGTTTTTGGAAAAGCACCAACCTATTAAAGAAAAAACACTTTGTCCGCATTAACTTTTCTTTTTCCTTCATCGTGTTGCTCCGCTTTACCTCTTCCTTCAAGCCGTGCTTCTTCTGTTCCAGGCAGATTTCCTTGGCCCTCATGAGCTGCAGGGTTTCCTTGGAAACGCCGTACTGCAGCCGCTCCATGCGCTCGATTGCTGTGGCCCACGCCGACTTTCCAAACTTCCTCTGGTCGGCGCGCATCCGCTCTACAGAGCTGCGGACATGCAAGAGGGAACACAGCATCGGTGAAAACAGGAACCAGTTTAATTTAACTGATGCATTGGCACATTTTAGTTGTACTCCAGTTTAAAAGATACTTTGATCAAATATTAATAAAAATCCCTTTTGTAGATAGAGCAAGAAAAAAAAAAAAAAACAACTTACTCCATAAAGAATGTTATTTCTACATCTTTTAATTTTGTGCCGGTGCACAACGTTGCTATGGTAGAACAACTCGGTTAACAAAATGAAACCTGGAGATGTTTGCACTATTAATGTAGTGCCACTGCAAAGGGAAAAGTAACTCGGAAAAACCGTTGGAGAAAAACTCAAAACCGCTTGTATTCTTCTTTTGTCTCGGTCCCTGTGTCAGCTATGCTACACGCAGACTTGTTGTCATAGCAACTGACTAACAACAGCTCCACTAAAGTATCAGTATTTAGCACCAAAAAACAAGCAAACATTTCTCACACAAAGAACAGGACATTCAGTCGGTTACATTTCTCTGTCTACAGGCTTGATGTTTTATTAAAAAGTGATCGTCTGGTTGGTTAGCTAATCTAAACACCTGCTCTACTATTAATCTGTGAGAGAGTTGCTGTGTGATTCGCCTCTTTATTTACTTTTCTTTTGCTGGACCGAAACACACAGATTTCTGCAGCACATCTACATATTACGGTTGTCAAAGTCAAGCTAGCATAACTGACCTACCTCAATCTGTCTGTTTTTTTTTTAATTAAAACTATTCATCGACCTTTTCTAGACGTCATTGTGTTGATAGTTGGTAGCAAATCTGTGTATCATTTTTTCCTTTCATATATCACGTATACATTTAAGATTCAGTACGTCGTGTTGACAACTTTACAGCTAAAACCAGTGGTTGTCATCGTCGGTGAGCGTTTTGCCCTCTGGTCGGACGATGGAGCGAAGGCTCTAGCGCACATCACGCTGCAACGCGCCTATAAACGACCTACATACACTCAAAATGTTAAAACACCAAAGTAAATGGAGCGTTTGACATTTTCCCACGGATGGAGGAAATGCCTCTCGTCTCCGTTTACCTTTCTGAGCTCGGGTTGTGGTTTCAAAGAACTTCACAGTGAGGTCTTGAATGGCGAGCACGGCAGCCTGAGCCTTCTTCTGCCACTCCTCATCCTCTTTCCTCAGGCTCTCCACGCGGCGAGGGCCGAGACGTTCCGTCTCCAGGCAGATCTGACGAGAGAGAGAGAGAGAAGCAGAGCAGGTTCAACACACAAAGTTCTGGCAGCTGAACTGGAATAATATTAGTAAAAAGAAATCTCAACCACCTCTCTTTCATCCCCATCACATTGTGTACAGTAGAGTAAAAGTTGATCGGGACAGACTAACGCAACATGGCACGTAATTGCTAAGCTGAGGACATCGATAAAATTTGATTAGTTCATTTGAATTTGTCGTTTTAATTTAAACAAACTGGTGTTTGGTAGGATGGACTCTGTGTTGGAGTAACGTGCAGTTTTAGTTTTCTTTGCCTAGCCTTTATGACGCCACTAATGTCCTCTAATAAACATCTGGGGCCTTCACAGAGAGCAGGTTCAAAGGGTGTGAATACTTTGACACGGCACAAATGTTCCTTCCACAGCCTCACAATATCTAGTAAAAAACCCCACTAAGGGTTCTGTAATACTCTCAGCCCATAGCAGAGGGTGGTAAACGGTACGGCTATTAGTGTTTATAGTGACAGTAGCCCAGCTTCCCACTGGTCAAATGTTAAAAAAATCCACTTGAGGACATTTTTAAAAATAATGCACAACTCTTAAAGTTGTAACATTTTAACTGCTCATCCTAAGTCATGAGTGAAAACAAAAGAAAGTGTGAGACGAGTGGAAAGCGCTTGCCATGTGTGAGACCTCGCTTCCGGGTGCGAGCTAGGAGACATAACCACAACGATGACACGATGGGGCAGCGTGTGGAACAAAATGTACACAGCCAATAAAGCAGACTCCCTTCCAGGGCCTCTCGGCACGTGCAGCCGGATAGTAACGGCTCAATGTAAAACAGATGCGAGCGCAGGAGCTGCAAAATAAACACCGCTACAATAATCGCCCACAAAAGGACTCGAAAGCACCCTTGTTCATGACAGACGGCGTGGTGACTGGGGAACCGTGCGGGAGGCACATGCACAGGGAGTGGTTTGGAGGTGAAGCAGAGAGCATGAATGGGGGCGGGGGGATTACATCAGCAACCATTAAAAAAAAAAAAAAAAAAAAACAATTACAATCTAGTCAAGAAAAATCGAGTGCATTACATCAGTGTTTGGGTATTGCAAGTTGGACAGCGTACAGTGTGAACGGCACAACCTATTTCTATCTTCATCTTCATCTTGTTGCTGATTCTGCTCGCTTTGACCCCTTTGACCTGAGCCACAGAACGACTTGAAGCTAAACATCTCGACATTAAAACCGCCTGGTGATTTGGAGTCTGCTGAACTGGTTTTTATGCAAAGCAGGAGGCTCCGACACAAACGGGCAGAAGTGGGCGTTCCCTCCTTATGAACACAGCGGCGGCGGGTCTCGACATCGCGGCTCGAACGGGAGACGTGTCAAACAGACTTTAAATAGAGGTGACACCACTTCCCATGATGGAGTGCTGGGATTACGACATGCATGCTGTCATGGTGGTCTCTATCTCATTTGGTTAAAATGTGAAGGATCACACACACACACACACACACAAGTGTTTTTCAAACAGCTGGGACTTCTTGAAGGTGGAAAAGAGGAGACATTAGGTTGCTCAGCCGTTTTGGAGCATTTCTTTTGAATGAACATAAAAGGTTTTTAGACTTGGACCTAAAATAAAATGCTCTTTAAAACTTAATAGAGTCGAGCAAAGAGAGTAAATGCCTCAGAAGAAGATGCTGGTTCACGTGGTTAAAAACTGGATTTGGTTTGGTAACGAGCACCAGACTGTGGAGCTCATGGAATCTGAGACAATCCTGATTGGTTTAAATCCAACAATAGATTAATAATGACAGCTGCTGTAATCAGGGAGACAATTTACTTCGATCCAGGTCACAGAACTAATTCATTTGAATATTACGCCATGTGACATTTTTGAATTGGGGTCGAATTTGCCTCACAGATGAAGGCGAACCCAGCAGGTGGGATCGGGGGACCAAAGGGACAACCGTTGCCGTGTGACAATGCAGGCTGTGTGAAGCGGTAATTGGAGCCCGACTGCAGCGCGATCCACCTCAGACGCACTGGGAGTATCGCCACATTTCTAATTCATGGCCACCCTTTGACCTTCCAGGCAACAGGACACCCAGCGTCCAGGTTCGTCCTGCAGGTCACCACAGTTCACTAGGCACCCATCAGGAGATCTTCCATTCAAATGAGCAGCTTCTCTTTCATTCACAGATTGGGATACAACCACTTCAGCTTTGACATGTCATAACCACAAACGTTCACCTTTTTGGTCCCCCCCACTGTTGTACACCAAAGCAAAGTAATGGCTAATTATTAAGGGAAAAGACTTGCATTTGGCTCCCAGGAATTAATATTCTGCAGAATCACTTTCTGCTCAGATCTGAACAATCTAGAAATGCATAATAGCTGCATTTCCACCAAATTGCACAAACTGGAATTACAAAAAGTTAAATTTGCTGCTTGGAAACATTCCAAAATAATAAAAATAAAAAAACTGAAGTTTTTCACAAAAAAGGTTTCTGTGCCAGTATGAGGTTGGTTTTTGGGCTGTATCAAAATAAATGTATTTCACAAAACTGCAATGGAATCACTTCTTTTGTTCAACACGAGTGGCGATCAACAACTGGATGTTACTTCTGGCAGAAGAGATGAAGACGACAACAGGAAGTGGCAAGAGGACGACGGCACGTGATACATTTTAATAAACAAGCGGCAACAAGTGTATTCACGTGTGATTTTAATTGAGTTTTTCATTTAATGGAAACAGCAGTTGCAAAATTGTGTTTTTTGACATTAGCAGAATATTGCATATTGTAACCTGACACATAGCCAAGTCAGGTCACATGGTGAATGCATGTGAACATTTATTTTCGGGTCTTGCTGCAGATTTTTGAATGAGATTTTGGTCTGGATTTTGAGTGGGTTTGTTTTTGTTTCGTTGTGCCGCCACTTCTAAGCTTCTTTGCCTTCTAAAGAAAAGCCTCCTAATAAATCATCCTGATAAATTGGATCATTTCCCCAATTTTGGGAGCTCAGAAATCAACTAATGCCAACACGTGAAACCGATCTCATGTAACGGTACCTACCTTTTCACTGCGTTTCGAGACTTCGCAGCCAAAAAAATTGTAATCAGCAGGTCAGGATTTTTATAAAATCTGTAACTGGTCAGAAAACTGCAGTTGGTGAACTTCTAATCCACAAATCAGATACAAAACTTCAAGGCACAGAGCAGATAGAAAAGATACTTAGCATGAACGGCTCATTCTTCCAGCTTAGCTTGCAATCTGAAGCACTCGTGATTTTACAACAGTCTCACACATTCCTCCAGTAGTTACATTCACACCAACAAAGGAGGTCAGGCCAGGCTGCCGTTCCAGTGAGAAACTTTTCCCCGACTGCTCTTTCAGCAGCATCGCCAAGCACAATGCAAACTGCATGTAAATGAAAATGTGTACCGATTCCCAACTCCTTCCTTTTCCCTCATGAGATGGAGGGGGAGGGGGGAAAAAAACTACTTCCTGTGTGAAGCTACAACACAAGTTTGTTTGCATACAGCTTTGTTTTTAGTCGTTGGATCGCCCTGAGGGAAGCAGGTGGCAGAGCTGGGGGGAAAAAAAAAAAAAAAACTTTGGCATCCAGCAGATTTTCCATCTATGAAAACAAAAACAGTGAAGAAATCCTGAAAATAGAGAGAGAGAAATTCCTTGAATCGTGTTATGCGTTTAAACAAAGAGCCTATCAGTTTTATTTATTCAACTCGTATTTTACAGTAATGTAGCCTATAACTAATCACTTAATTAAGATTCAAAATAATAAATTGCATATAGCCTACACGTGATAAGTGTGTTAAACCTCATTAACTGATTAAACTACAGGGTTTTCACAGGTAGCCAATCAGAGCCGTGCTTTTAATCAACAATTAAAGCACTTAGAGAGTTCTGACAACAGGATGAACCCATTCAACTCCATAGAGCTGATATTAATTCTCCTGTTCCACACAGATCAACACTCTGACTCACCGGTGAGCTTGAAATACTTTCTAGAGCTCTAAAAGAAAAGCAAGATAACATCAAGCAATTTCTTAAACTGTAGTCGGTCTTCTTAGCAAATTCACAGACTGGTAAAATTGTTGCTTAATAAGTCACAACAGTTAGAGGTGTATATTTTATCTTTAGGGTTTTATGTAACACCATGCTAATAAGCTACATTATTGTTGGTGAATAATATCAAAGAGAAAACAAATCCTAATCAGCAAATCTCTACTGGATCTGCTTCTGTCTCTTTCTTCTTCTGCAGCCCCTGAATAAACAGGACACAATTCTGTAGATTTGCATTGTTCTGTAGGACACAATTTCACTGTAAGAAAAAAAACAACTAAGTTTTGTTTCTTTTACATTGTTGTTTCTTTTAGCACATGAAAATGATAGCATACTTAATAAATTAAAATAAAAGTTATTCATTTATAATATATTTGTTTAGACCCAAAAAGAAAGTTATTGGTTATACTATACAATTCAGAAGGGAAAAGGTCCTTTAAATGAGATCCAATTATTATTTTAAGTTTTGGCCAACCTTAAAGGCTCTTCAGCTCAAGGAGTCGTTTCTGTGACATTGGCGTTCGTGAAGGGAAACTTGCTCTTCTTCTGCTCAGTCAGAAAGTTACTAATGTCAGAAAAATCTGGTGTCATGTCATAAGCTGGAGAAAAGTATCAATAAGCATGTTTGCAACAACAAAAAAACATTTTCATGTTTTTACTCAAGACTTACAAAATAGTTTCATAATTTTGGTTATACTTGTAGAATTTAAACTGAGATAACAGAACAATAAATCGTTGAGTCAATAGTGTGAAAAAGAAGAGATATTAAAAACATGCAGCCCTAAATGGCTACAAATGCAACTATTGCTGAAAATGAATCAAGCTCATGTAACAGTGCAATATTTCACCTCTGTGACACTTTGAGTCATCAAGTTTATCCTTTTTTAAAACCCTTGCTACTTGATCAGTTTGATATCAGAAGCAGACAATAGCATTTTTCTTTGCAACAGAAATATAAAATGTATTCATTTTACATCTTTAAGATAACTAGAACAAGACTCACTGCGTCACTGAGGGTGATGAGTTCAGCCAAAAGTAAAACATTCAGGATTCCTAAAGTCACACAGAGGCAGAGCCTCTTTGGAGCCGTTCAAACCTCAACAAAATCCTGAACCTTAGCAAAATGTAATTAAATACAGAGTAGATTTCTCTGTAACTTTACTCCTACTTGTGTGATTAGATGCAGTTTGTCCAACAGGTTCTATGTTGATGTAAATTTCCTCCATCGCTTTAGACTTTCTGCTGGCTTTTAACTCTGACTATAAAATCCACTGCAGTTGTGGAACTGAGTGAAAAACTGTGGGAAACAGGTGAGATGTCTGGTGTTCAACATAAAACAGTAAACGTATTTTAGAGATAACAACCAAATAAAGAAATTCATGAGGTGCGAATTGAGTATCATTTTCTTAAATATCTTCCACAACGCGAGATTCTTGAAGCTTTCATAAATTTGTATTTGCTGGTTTGGTTCTGTATTGAAGAATATTTATTTCTCTCTTTGTTTTCCCTCAGCTTGGTTAATCCTAGTCATAAACACTTTACACATTTCTATTAATGAAGAAAATAATTGACTTTTACATTCAAGCACAACTTTATGGTCTACTGCATGGTATTAAACATTTTAAATAGTTTCAAATCACTGATATAAGGGTGAAAAAGATACATCTGGTGTTGTGATTCCCCTGCTCCTCTGCTACAGAGTGATAAACTGTTGGAGCAGATGACTGCTTCTCTTCTTGGGTCATATGGACCCGTCAGTTTTACAGGTCTCATTTTGTCCTGATAACTAGTTAATAGTCTTTCTCTCAGTAAATACAACTATCAACTATTTTTCTTCTAAATCCTTTTTAACTCTATTTCTTGCCCAGTAGCACAAACACTGAAATTAAGAAACCACAATCACTGAATTAGGAGGGAATGTGGGGCAAATGTGATGAAAGATTTGCATTGTTACCAAATTTCTATCACTGCTGGATCAAAGAAGTATGGTATTGCATGTATTTATTCATATTTTCAAGGTATGGAGTTTTAGGACAGTCATCTAGTAGAAGCTGCATGAGCTGGCTACTGGTGTCTAAAAGAAAAGCAAGGTAACATCAAGCAATTTCTTAAATTGTAGTCGTCTTCTTAGCAAATTCACCGATGAGGAAAGGTGAAATTTAAAACAGATTTCTGCTCAACGGACATTTTACATTTTGAGAGAGACTGTAAATTCTGTATTTAGATCAGGATCCACCCCAGGACCTAAATACCATCATAATAGAGGGTCATAAACACACCCACAAACACACAGTTGTTTGTGTTGGTTGGTGAAGCCATGCAGGATCAGCATGCTGAGTAAGGAATGCAGTTTAGAGAAGGAGAAGCACTGTTCATCAGGGTTGCGCTGATTGCAGTTTTCTGGCCGATCACAATCTTTAAAAAGCCTGACCTGGTGATTCCCGTTTTTTTGCTTGTTTTTTCAGGTGTTATAAGGTCACAATGGCACCTCCGATGTTTCAATCTTATTTTATTGAAAAGCGCCAAACAATACCTGTGAAACAATCCAAGCTTGTTTTAACTGAACGAGGTGGTGCTCTCAAATATACATGAAAGATTTTGCACATTGCTGACCATGCTATTAAATTAACAAACAACAACAACAAAATGTCCTTTAATTTATTTTTCATATTATGAAGGGGCTCTATTATGTTTTCCAGTCAGAAAGTGTCATTTTAAAGCACAATCAAGTAACTATGTTACCTTAAGTTGTTATAGAAAATGTCATATATTTCAAATGTGACTTTAAAGAAACATGATTTTGTAATTCAACACCTTGAAATTGGGCCTCTGTCTCTTTAAGAAACTCCTGCTCTTTCTGAAGCTCCGTCTTCAGAAAGTCATCACAACATGGCTCCTCTATTAACACTTTAACATTTTTACCAGCATTTCACAGAGAGGCAGCTCCTATAATGAGATGTTCAGTTCTACCAGGTGTTTGCCAATTGCCGCTGACTAGTCTGAAGGAAATGAGTGGAGGAGTTAAACTCTGTGAGGTGGAAGCTCAGAATTTTGGACACTGCAGATCAGAGGAGGAGCTTCGTCCGAGAAGGTGGGCCTCGCTCTCCCCAATGGTTGCCATGGGAGATTAAAGCATTTCTCAAACATACATGAAATAATCAAAGCAACACTCCAGGTATGTTTGGATGAGGGAATAACATTATAACATGATGCAAAGCTTAAAAAAGGACATTTTATTCACCACTGCCCCTTTAAAAACAAACTACAGTCTCTTACCAAAAATAAATTGCTCAGGAGTATTTTTGCTTTAGTAAAATCCCATGTTTTGATGTACATTGAGGACAAACTAACAAAACAGTTTAAATCACCAACAAAGCGTCCCGAGTTGTAGCTTTCTTTGTAGTGCCAAAAGAAAAATACACCCAAATGCAGCATCTTTTTGGCTATTTAAACGTAAACATAAACAAAATAATAATCTGCATCAGCTTACAGGACCAAGGCTTCATTTATGATTATCATGTCCTAAATGACCAAGAATCTGTACTGCTGAAGCTTGAATTGTCTCAGTTAAAAGTCCCTTAAAAACTTTCTTGGAAATGGACCATAATGAGCGGTTTTCCAGTCAGACCGACTCACGACTTTCTGATCCCAGGATGACTACTCTACCAATTACACTAAACTAAAGTGGATGTGTTAAATTTTAACACAAGACCACTGGACTTGAGAAAAGGACTCCTTCCATCTGGAGCCATAGTGGTTACAGCAGCCAACTTAATGAGGTAAGGGTTGTTGGCAGCCACAGTGAGAAATTGTGAAAGGCTAAACATTGACATAAAGCTGAGACAGCAGCAAAATCATGATTTGTCTTTAAAAACGCACTCCTTCGTATGCTATATACATGTATTATGCATCAATAAGTTTCCAAAAGCAGGAAAAGATGCACTCTGTTGGTGTAGCTAGAATAGCATATCTAGACCTAATGATGAGTGATGGTAGAGCACATCATTACAGATATAAATTCCTTACATTGGTTTCCTGTAGCTCAGAGAATAGACTTTAAAATACTTTTGTTAGTTTTTAAATCATTTACATAGCACCAAAATACATTAAAGATCTGTTGTTGTGTCAACCTGACCGACCACTCTGGTATTCTGGTTCTAGTCTACAAGAACCAAACATGGACAAGCAACATTCAGTATCGTTGCACCACAAATCAAATCTGGAGCTTCCAGAAAACAGCTGAAACACAGTTCCTTTAATCTGGCGCTCAGGAGGAGCGCGGCAAATGCCACGGTTGGACAGCGGGGAAACAGAGGTCGGGAGGGAGATTGTCCTGTCAGACGGTCAGTTCCCAGAACCATGCAAAGAAAAGCTTGTAGAAGCACACATGGGGTCAGTGTGACCTCTTTGGACCACAACAGAGTAAAAAGCTCATGGAGTCCAAATGGCCACATCTCTTAAGACTGTGGGAAAGTTAAACTAAATGCTAAAAACCCACCTGTTTAGAGTTACTTTTGATTAGCAGCAAGTGGAACATTTAAATTTAAATTTAATTTAATGTTTTTCGCTTGTTTCACAATTGATGACTGTAGGATGTTTTTATGATATAGATCTACTCCAGAAGTAGGGCGTTGACCTGCTGACTGATGGGACAGGTATTATTGAGGATCACCTCTGAAGTTCACTAGATTTTCTCTTCAAGCCTCTGATGAAGAAAGGCAACAAAGAGAGAGCTGAGGAAGAGTGCTGAGGCTGCAGAATTACCGAGTGGTTTAGTGGCCGCTGTAATAATACTTAGACTGGTGGTTAATCTGCTCTAGGCAAGGGGGAAAAAAAGCCTCTCTAGCTGATCCTCTACCCTCCATCCTGCCATCATCTTCATCATCACCACGGCAGCTTCATAAGCCTCAGCATGTACCAGTAATGTGACGGCAGTGGGCTTATGCGTGGATGCTCACTGGAGGAGGGTCGCCTTGCTCTAACCAAAACCACAGAACCCGTTTTTTTACCGTGTGGTCCACTGATTTATGAAGGCCCGCCTGACAGGAGGCAAATTGTCTTCAAGGGCAAATGAGTAATCCGGCTACATGGAGGACTAAACCTGCTTAAAACAAGCTCGAAAAACAGATGGGTATTTGTTTATGTGTGCCTGTGTACAAAATTACCTTAATTTGCTGCCGCCGCAGCGTTGCCACTTCCCTGATGTCCCTGAAGGGCTGCAGCAGGTAGTGGTACAGCTGAGTCGTCGCCTCCAGCAGCTCGCCGTACGCCTCGTCCTCCTCGGGTACACCTGCAGCAGCTCCACCATGCTGTCCGTGACCTTGTGCTTGTCCAACACCTGGGACAAATAACACAGGACGGAGGCTTGAAAAGTGGACCACGAACCACCCCCAATGTTGAAAAATGGTTTGAATTCATTAAAGAAGTGCATTTGGAGAATTGTAGGTTGGCTCCAGTGCTCAAGCTGACGCCTCTCAGCAAAGTTAGATCAACAAGTTATGCAAGCAGGCTTAAAATAAGTCACTTTTTAAATTTTACAATCAAGTTCCTATGATGAAGCTTCAGGGTTATGCTAGGGAAAAAGAAAAAATTAAATGACAAAATTACGAGAAGTCATAATATTACAAGAATAAGATAATGAGACAAAAGCCATAGCACTATACAAACTAAAATCATTACAAGAATAAAGTAATATGGAAATCATAAGGATAAAGTTATTATAATATATGAAAAGTCATATTTCAATAATAAAGTCATAAGACAACTGTATTCCCATAATACTGACTTTATTGCCATTATTTCAACTCTATTCTTGTGTTATTGTAATGTGCAATGTTTACGAGAATAAACATTACACTTTATTCTCGTAATGTTATGAATTTTTTCTATAATTGTAGAATAAATAGCTAACTTTATCCTTTATTTTTGTCATAATACATTATTTTTATTGTTTAAACACAAGGGTACAGAAAATGTGCCTTTATTTATATGTATGCTCAATAAAATTTGCTTTATTGTTTTATATTCCTCCGATGTAGAACATAAAGCTGAAGTCCATGTTTGGAGGAAAGTGTAAATTTCTCAGTCACCTGCTTCTTATACGAGGGAACATTCAGCATATCAACCAGGATCACTGATTACTACACATTCTGGACGATTATTCCCCTAGATTACATTTGGCCACATTCCCAGACATTTTCTGAACTATATATAGTGCTTTAACTCACTGCCCTCTTAGTGATCATCTGAGCTGCATTAGTGGCTTTAGGACAAACATGTTTACTCAGCCTTTACTCTGATTAATACGCCGCCATGTAAACTGCATTTCTTGATTACTGTAACTGAAATGAGATCATTATTAGGGTAAAAAAAGATTTCAGACTCACTTGATAACATCAATAACACAAATACTGTATGTCACAAGACAGTTTCTACATCATCCTGCAAAGCATGCTGTTGTTATTAAAATGTGTGAACACCTTAAGTAAAAGACATTTTTACTCATGAAATCCTCAACACCAGGGCCGGATTTGGGAGGATGTGGGCCACTGGGCTACAGAGTTAAAGGGGGTTTTGGGGACTTAACCAACAGAGTTTAATTTAACCATAGTAGACTGAGGGCTAAGTATGCACAAACTTAAAGGTTTTTAGGATTTGTAAGCAGAAAAGTAGAGTTTTCTGATATAATCTTCATACGAGTTGTTTTGTTTTGTAAACATAAAGCGGTTTCTTGAAATGGTTTCATTCCACAAAGAAATACTGAAAATGATCCAAAACATTATTTTATTGACGGAGCGTATTAAACGGACCAAAGACGATACAAAACGTAGCTAGTACTACATCTAACGTTCTTGTAGTCAAGGGTTACGCTATAGTTAAAAAGTTTCTGGTGATCCACTGTCACGTGCCGAGCCCCTCCCACTCCTGAAACACAAACACCAAAAAATGGACATAAACATTTATTAATATCAGCCCAGTTCTACTTATCGGAATCCTTACCAATATGTTAAAAAATTATGAACATCCATTAGTACCAGTGTAGATGCAGACATATCATGCTTCCCTAATCAAACCACCTTTCCATTTCAGAGAAAACAAACTGGCAAATAAAATAAACATTATGGTTCAGGATCAAACTCAAAGTATTGCATTCCAACTTTCTACTTGAGGAATTCGATTAAAGCCGCAGTATGCTGTAGGGTGAACGCGAGAGTGATTGACAGCGCTAAGACCCTCCTCCTGGCTCTGACTGGTTGTTTCTGACCGAGTAGAGGATTTCTGCAATTAGTAATGGGAGCAGTGGGAGAAGGCAGAAGAGCTCATTTTACATGAATGAGCATTTGAACAAATATGTAAAATAAAAAGTTTTTTATAAAAGTTTAGTACTGCAGCTTCAAGTTATGTCAGGAACACGTTCAGTTAAGTGCCAATTTTCAACAAGTTATGTGTTCATAGAGTGGTTTACCTTACTTTGTTTTCTTTGGAGCTTGTATTTCTCTACCCACTTTAATTCATATTATAACAGATAAACTCAAACCCTAATTTTTTTTCAATTTTTATTTAAAACTTTGCTTTAAATTGGCTCCAATTTAAACTAAATGCAGTCTGAAACAATGGCTACCTCAAAGCTCAAGGAAAGGAAAAAAAAAACCTCTCAACAAGCACAAAGACTCAGACTGGGAGGATTTGTAAGTGCATGCTCATTAATGTGTAGCCAGGAATGATATCACAAAACACATTGTTGAGTAAAAAAAAAAAGAAAAAGAAATGACTGATCCTGATTCATACCATATGTTCAACAATCCACAGACTGTTCATTGTTCTTAAAAACGCCATTAAGTCGAGCTTTTGTTTAGAGCGCTCTCAGAAACCAGCTTCTTTGATTCAAACTGCGTAACACATATCCTCCACTTCAGACGCGACACTCAAAGCACCACCGTCCAATAATCCTCTGAAGAGGTGAATAAACCGCTCCTCTATCTGACACAGATATGAATGACGACTTTTATATCAACTCTGAGCTGATTTTCCTAAGCCCCTCTACACTGTGACATACACTGCCCAATTCAGCTCCAACACTGCCCCTACTGTTTACCTTGGCCCTGGGTTTCCCTGGCAACTGCTGACCAGCCCCACACCCCGCTAGCCAGGAAACCCCCGGAGCTAAATGAGCCAAGAAGTCACACAGGATAGGATTTGGAAAAAGTCTACTTTTAAAGTGTTATTACATCATTTAGGATCAATATGAAATATGAGTTCAAGGACTAGAAAAGTGATGAATAAGTTATTGTTCCACTTCACTTCAACAGCATAGAGACGTGATGCGTACAAAACGAGGAAAAAAAAAAAAGCGTCATTAGCTAACTCAAAGCTCATGAGCTCAAAGTTAATGAGGCTCACTTGCAACAAGTTAGCCGGCAGGTTTGGATTCGTGTTTTAAAAGCACTTTTACGAAGGTACAATTTTACAAGCTAAGTTTAGCATTAAAGGCAACAAAAGCCCTCAGCAAAAGAGCAGAGGACGTAATTAGAAGATCTTCCTCTCGGTGATATACTGGAGCTGCAGACCCTATCATTAAGACCGGTTCCTGTCGGCCATAAATCTGTTCCGTCTTATGCCGCAGTAGTTTTCTTCTCTTCATGCCTTTTAATTGAAATACAACACAGGAACGAAAGGCCTTCACTTTCTTTCATGCAGACTGTGAACAGGCCTCCGCAAAGATGGAATGCTTCCTGAAAGACAGTAAATGTAACGCCTGTCACCGTTACATTTACTGTAAAACCGCTGAAAGCAATTAAACAAATTACTTACAAAGAATTACTGGTAACGTCCTAAAATGGCTTTTGGAAATTTTTGGTGTAAGTGGGTACCCCAATTTAAAAAGGAAAGTTAGAAAAAGGCAGCTGTTCATCTCTGCAAAGTTAACAAGGTAGGTAACAAGGAGATAGGCCACATAAACACAACTAAATAAATCTTATCAATTTCAGAATGTTCTGAAAGCCCGTGCAAGGATATGAGAACAAAAGCCATGTAGCAGTAGAGGCAAAGTAGGACTATTTGCTTGTTTCTTCTCTCAACTGTAGACAATATTGCAAAATTCATCATTTTAAATTACCCAGAAATCATGGCACGGCTTGTTTCAACAAGGAAAACAAAAATGTAGCAATTCTAATTAAATTTCAACTCTATGAAGAGCTGATCCGAACACAGTATGTTTAAGGAAAAGCAGTGGGTTGAATATGGTTCCTTGGGGAATCCCACTTGAGAAGGTAGCTGATGTTGTTGAAACAACCCTGCAGTCTCACGGTCCTTAGGCTGTCAAATCTGATTTAAAACCTCAAGGAAAATATCCCTCCATTGCCAACACATCAATAAACGGGCTAATGAGATCCAAAGTGCCAAAACAGAACTCCCCAAATAATAATGGATGCTTTAAAATGTTGAAAAGTGCTGATTCTGTAGAATGACTTTACATGCCCAGTAGGCAAAATCTAAATAAATTGTGAACACATAAAATTGAGTGCAAGTCTGACAGAATAAAACACACCCACATTTCCCCAAAGTGACGTTAGCGATGTGAACAAAAGGTCACGGTGTGTGGCTGCATCATTATACAAAAAGCAAGACCAAACCTTCATTCAGGAGAGAGACGTTCATACATTTGTGAATTAATGACAATTAGGGATTAGATCTAGAGAAATTTGAAATGCTCTAAAACTGAAATCATCTCCAACTCAGAAACATATTGTATTTATGATACAATACTGATTTAAAGACTTTAGCTTTTGATTCATGAGGTTATTGTTCTGTAGCCCTGGTGCAATGCAACAAAGTCCTTTACTCTTCATATAAAGTACTTTGCGAGTCTATATTCTGTATCTAAAACATCTAATAAAGTTTAGTTTATAAGACTACATTATCACATTTTTTGCACTACATAAAAACCATAAATATCTAAGTAAGCCATTAATCTGTAACTATCAGCTTTTAAAAGCGAACTTCACTGCTGATAAGCTGTTGGTCTGGGTTTCTTTAGTAACAGGTCAGAGATAAGGGGAAACAGTCAAAGTGACTCTGGTCAATGATCGACAGATACACAGAGGGGATGCGTGGTCTTAGATCACCGGTCCGTCCTGTCCCGGATATCTGAGAGAGCAAGGTCTGGACACTGACAGGGTCTGTCAGTGTGATGGTGATAAGACCAGACAGCGCAGCGATTTCATAAAAATAACAGAAGTATTTTAAGTCTGCAGCTGCTCCAGAGTAACTAACCAATCAGGGGAAAGCTGGTGTTGATTTAAATGGAAAGTAAAAACATCTTAGCAGGGAATATTCTGTATTTTCCCCTAATATATAACCAGAATGTGTGCCGATTAATAATGCAACTCAAATTATAATGATTACCCAATAAAGCTGGAAAACTGCAGATTGATTTTGGAGATGTGTTGCTAAATTTACGGACATCAACCAGCAGCTCAGTTTAACCAAAGTAAACCAGTCTGTCCTCTTTCTTATCCTGTCTCAACAGGATTAGACCCTTCATACCAGCGGCTCTGGGTCAGAACAGCCTCACACCGCCTACAGTAAGCGTTTATTAGGAACGGACTTACTGACCTGGAAAATAGAAAAACATGTACAATCCAATAAAATAGTGTAAATATTATCTGTGCTGCTGCTGATTTTCGCTTGACTGTTGTATTGTGCTGTGTTTCTGATGACGGAAACCTGCCAGGATAAAGACACTCGTGTCATAAAAGAAGGCAGCATCTAATGGATCGCCTACTTTAAAGTAGCATTACTAAAAAAATCGACTTTTCCTAACTTTACATGTTATGATGTTATTCCCTCATCAAAGAAGCATTGTTTCTTTCATGCATGTTAAAGAAATTATTTAATCTCCCATGCAAAACACCTGGGTGGACCTAGCTCCACCTTCAAGGACGAAGCTCCTCCTTCTCCCCTGCTCAGCTCCTTCAGACTAGCCAGCAGCAAACACCTGTTGGAAATGCACATCTGCTGAGCTCATTGCACTACTTCTCAGTGAAATCCTGGTAAAGAAATTAAAGGTTTAATAGGGGAGCCATGTTGTCATGACTTGACAACACTTTCTGAAACTCTGCCTAAAGGTAGAGATTCAGAAAGAGCAGGAGTTTCATGGACATGGACCCAACTTCAAGAAATTAAATGACAAAGTAAATTTTTTAAGTCATATTTGATTTATATAACAACTGAACTTACCATAGTTAATGGATTGTGCTATAAAATGCCACTATATGCCTGGAAAACACATTATGCTGCCCCTTTAATAATCAACAAGTGAGTTTATATATTAAAAGAAAAGAGAATTTCTAAAAATTGCACCATGTCTATCTGATATTGTCTGTTCGATTGGCTCATCTCAACTTCACCCAGTCCATACATTAGAAATTCAACCTGAAACATCGGAGGTATACATCTCTTATATTTCATTTTTAACATATCTGTATCAGTCCAATAAGTAAATCAGGGGCTGATGTTAATAACAGATATTTATGTCCTTCTTGTTGCCATTAATGACTAGATATTATTATAAAACCAAGAAAATTATGGACAGCAGCAGCACTTATACAACTGTTATAACAAACTGTGTTCAGTCAGAGGCTTCTTCAGAACCGCTGTAATTCAGACCGCTACAGGAAACCCTTTTTGCCCTCAACCATCTCCATCTAGAATGACTCGTCGAAGAAAATTGCATGAACAATAACATTTCAATCAGCTGTAACATGTTAACATCAGATATCAATATCAGCCCAAACATCAGAGGTCATCCCTGTGATGACAAAATGGGTTTGAGGTTTAAAAAATGCAAATATAGAAGTTGCCAAGAGAACTCACACGACACATCATGAAATCAAGGAATGAGGACAACAATAAAATAACTGATCAACAAATATGATCCATCTGGAATGATCACTTTTTGGTCATTTTCTAACAAAAATGCAAATGAAAAGCAGCTGTAGAAGTCATACATCGTATAGGAACTGTCTGCTTCTTAATGCAGGTTAAGCCTATCAGAGAAAATGACCTGATAAAACAAGTCACAGTCTGCTCTAAAAAAAAAGTCCGTCAGAAAAGTGGCGTCGCATATAAACCTAAAAGTGAGTCACTTCGTCATGGTGCAAGTTATTTTGGGCCTGGCCGAGCCCTCACACAGCTGTTTGTGAATCAAACAGTTGAACAAAGCCAGGATGATGAAAGACTTGCAGTTGGCTTCGTTTCTGCCCCCCACCCGCCCGCTCATCTCTACCCCACAAGGACCACCTTTATAACTGGGTTGTTACCTGGCTTTCACAGACTCTTGTAAAACTACTTCACATTTTGTTCTGGTACAAGCAGAAACCTAATTAATCGTGTTTGGTCATTTTGTAAACCATTGCAACCAGGTAGATAATTGTGAAAAGGAAAGTATAGAATCCAAGGTCTGTAAAGGTTTTGTTTTTTTTATCTTAAAAGTGTGGGGTGCATATGTATTCAGCGTCCTTCAAAGATGGTGGTGGCTTCACAGCTTCTTGTGTTTGAGAGTTTTAATTCAGTTTGTCAGACAAAATATTTTAAAAAGTATTTGCTTGAGTATTTATGACAATGTGTCTTTTTTATACAACATTAGATACTTAAAAAAATCCAAATAAACAATTAAATTCCTTTTAAAAAATAAGAAAAACACTTTATTATATACAATAACCATACTTTAGTGTATGCTTGATTTCTAGCAAAAGCTTCATTTGTAACTAGAAAATATTTATTGCATCAATATGTGAAAAACTGTAGAACATAAAGCTGATCAGATAGATAGATAGATAGATAGATAGATAGATAGATAGATAGATAGATAGATAGATAGATAGATAGATGCTACTTGAGGAATTATATGAAGAACATTTTGAAAGGCAAAATTATTTTTTATCTTAAATGGATATGTATGTATGCATATGTATTTTTACACAATTTTGGTTCAATTAAAGCTTTGAGCATAAAGTTCTTTCAGCACATTGTTTCAGAGTCTGCCTGCTCCAGTTAATGATTGATCGATGACTAAATTAGTTGACGATTATCTCAATAATGGAGTCATCGCGATTAATCTAATTAATCGTTTCAACCCTAGTGTAAAGCATGCAAATGTCAGAGGTCGATACAATAATCACAACTAAGCCAATCAGAAGCCCGCTGGTACATTTGTCCAAGGCGTTGGACAAATGTCCCGTCTGGCCCACAAAGTTTTCGCCAACTCTGAATTACGTGTTTTTAGTTATACGGGATAACGGCGACCACAGAGCCAACAGCTGCGGTGGGTGACACGTCCCTGCGTAACTCCACCTCCGTTTGTTCTCCCTATGTTTCTATGCAACTTCCTTGTTCCAATTCAGCCAACTGGAGTGGGATGTCTGGCCAGAGCAGATCATATTACTGCTCCGTGTGTGTGTGTGTGTGTGTGTGTGTGTGTGTGTGTGTGTGTGTGTGTGTCTGCAACAGATGGTAGACTATGCAAAGGGGGAGGGGGGGGGTCCGGAGAACAGGAGGCTCAATTAGGATATCTTATAAACACTGACAATAAACGGCACATATATGAGTTTTGACATAATTAAAATCACCTTTAATGATTATGCGTTTATTATTATTTTTACTGTCAAGAATAAAACCTATGACAAAAATACTCCCTTTACCTCCTGCATCCGCCTTCTGGCCGCCTCCAGCGCATCTTCGTAGCCGTTCTGCCTCAGCTCGCTCAGGCTCTCGTAATACTCCTCCGCGTCGTCGCCCTCGGAGAAAAGGACCTGGGAGAGGATCTTCCAGCCGCAGGTGTCCAGGGCGTGACCCAGGTACACCTGCAGCTGGTAGCACAGCGCGTCCGCCTCCCGCTGCGACATCCCCGGGGCGCCAAACAGCACCGTCCACACGCCGGACTGCTCCTCCGGGAACCGGGGCAAGCAGGGCTCCAGGTCCGAGTTGACGGCGCACAGCTGCTGGTGGGCCGCCCGCAGGTCCTGGAAGGAGAACAGGCCGGCCCAGCTGAAGTCCTCGCGGAGGCTGAGCTCACCGTCTCCCGGGTCTGCATCCTCGGGAGACGAAGGGACGTCCAGGACCTCCAGGTCCATCTCCTTCGGGGTAACGATACTCCAGGACCCTGACGTGAGGCTGACGCACTCGAACGCCTTCAAGCCATCATCTTTTACAGTCTTTTTGTCTCCGGCTCTGGTGTTTGTCGTGGGTTTTCCTGTCGGGACAGAGTGCGGTCTAACTTTACCAGCTTGACAGGCTTCGTCTTTCTTCGCTTTGGCCGGACTTTTAGCAGCAGCGGCGGCGGCGGCGGCGGCGGCGGGGACAGGAAGCGCAGCCGCGGGGCTAAAATCCAAGTCCAGAAAAGTGCTCCGTCTCTGGACGGTTCTGTTGTGGCAGGTTATGGCGAACTTTCCCTCGATATCGTTCCAGGCCACGATGAAAACAAATTTATGCCTCTCTTTCTCGTCGAACACTCTGGGTCGGACTGACACCCATCCGGACTCCAAATTATCCTCCATGGCGAATGACATCTCATCCGGCCACTGAATGCACAGATTGAGGTTGTTCGGAAATAAATTTGTTCTGGCGTCGAGGCTAAAGGCTACTGCTAGTTGACGACAGCGACAGAGAGGGGGGCGAAAAATCCCTTTCAGCGAGATTTAGCGTTTTAACAACAAAAGGCTCTCCAGTTTAGTAAACCAGCTGTGTGCGTGAGCGCAGCGAAAACGAAGTCAACAATGTTCTCCCACTGAGCTCAAGGATTTGCGGTTCAGACTTTTAAGTTCAAGCGACCAAACGCGTTCCCAGACCTCCGTCTTTAAACGAGCAAAAACTCGGCGTCGTGTTGCCGCACATAACGCCGGTTGCCATAACACCTGGCCGCTCACCTGGCCGAAGCTCGCGCTCGCAGTACGCTTCTTTGTCCGTTCAGACAATACGGTCGCGCGACTCGGCTCTGCTCTCCGTGTCACGTGTGAGCTTCTGTTTACAAGCACAAGGTGCGTGCGCGTTTGTCAAATCCGGGGAGGGACTTAACACTCCGCATGCTATGTTCAGTGTCCACGATTTCATCGGGAAAAAAACACATTTCTACTTTTAAAGTGTAACTTCAATTATAAAACGTACACTGTCGATCTAAAATTGTTTTGCTTTTACTTACTCTCTATGGCTCTTTTAGAATTGTCTAACCTTATTTTGTTTTCCATCTTATATTTTACATTTTGACATGTACCCTATTCCAAGCAGATGATTTTTGTCAGACTGGTGAGCCCACTTCTCTGTGTCAGGGCAAACAAATTACCATGATGTACTAATTTTTATGAACTCAAATGCACCACAGACCTTATATTCACACTATATAGGGTAAACAGATACATTTTGTAAAAGGTTTAGTCACTTTTTACCACTGTTTGGGGCTGTCCCATGTACCATGAAGGCATCATATGTTATGCCTTTTCTTATTTATCCTTAATTAAATATTTAACAAAGATAACACTACAAATACTGCCAATATTTGCTATATTATTTTGTGTAATTTACCTAAATATTCTTGAATATGCCTCAATCCCAGTCGGACTTTGTTAAACCTCCTTTTCTCCTTCTGCCGACGTGCACGAGGAGCATAAACATCTACACGTGGGCAAATCCGTGACGCAACCACGTACAGCACGTACTGTAAGCAAAAAAAAAAGATGCATATAGCAAGCAGAGTGGGTCAAAAGACCTTTGACGACGTTTAAGCAAAAGTCAAACGTAAGCGTTTTATTATTATTCAAGTAGACTCATTCGCCTCTGGTGTAGTTGTTACTTTTTTGTGTTGTTAATTTTGATGTCTGTGCTTTCTGGTCTGTTTGTTGTTCAAAATGTTATCCATTCAATCTGTTCATAGTTTGTTGTTATTTTTGTTGTTCAGACCTAGAGGTTATTACCATATTTTGTTTTATATGTTCAATATAATTTATTTAAAATGTAAGCGTCTGTATTTTTGTCATACGTGAACACGAGTTACACTTCTTTAGTCTTTATGCTCAATTATCTTCTGCTTTTATGATCACATCCCCTCAAAATCAAATACACTAGAGCAGTGGTCCCCAAACTTTTTCCTCTGAGGGCCACATAACTTTTTCCTTCTCTGTTGGGGGGTCGGAGTCAGTTTGTAACAGAAAAAGTGTGACGATTGCAGGAGAGCCTAAATGTAAAAATTTATTGTTTTCCAGAAAACACAATCAAATAACCCTCTCTGGGTTCTTCACAGAAAAAGTCTGGAAATAAATAATACTATTAATAAAATAAATAATAACCAAATCTCTCTGGGTTCTTAGAAAAAATCCAGGAAAGATTATAGTCCGTATCTTCCTAACTATGAGCCACACTGGACTAAGCCACAACCCCAAAGTGTTTTTTTTAAACCAGTAAACATGCACATATAAGCCGCAGTTATCTCTGCCGCTCCAGGTTTTCCACAACGATGCAGCAGCAGCAGAGGGAGGCGGACAGCCAACATTTGAGTAAAAACAGGTCAATTGCAGTGACACAAAAAGTGGGTAGCAGCGCATGCAATGCATAGGCAGCACCAGAGGGGGCGACAAAACCCCGTCTGGAGGGAGCGGCGCGCCTTACGCTCCTTCACCTCGCGCACGTAACGAGGTAAATGTAGCAAGTTTTCCTTTCACGTATCGTCGTGGAGGGGGGGGCGAGAGTATGCGAAAATGTATGTTTTCGCATACACCTGAATAATGTGTTCGCCCCTGGTCAATTGAATATCACATTAATTAGGTTGAAAAAGAAAAAGTTGCCAAGTTTAGATTTAACAGAACTTATTACGGTAGTTTCCGAACGGTAACTGTAACAGTAAAAGTTCTGATCCTTCGTACCTGCTACTAGCATGTGCTAAATCAGTGATCCCAACCTTTTTAATAACGCGGACCGGTCAAGACTTGGGGTGGGGGGAGGATGAACAGTCAGATGAGGCTTCTGCATGTTGGCGTTCCCGCTAAATCCTGAATATGACCTATTTGGGTTGTCTTCAGGCTGCACAGTGGCGCAGTTGGTAGAGCTGTTGCCTTGCAGCAAGAAGGTTCTGGGTTCGATTCCCGGCCCCGGTCTTTCCGCATGGAGTTTGCATGTTCTCCCTGTGCATGGTGGGTTTTCTCCGGGTACTCCGGTTTCCTCCCACAGTCCAAAAACATGACTGTCAGGTTAATTGGTCTGTCTAAATTGCCCCTAGGTGTGAGTGTGTGAGTGCATGGTTGTTTGTCCTGTGTGTGTCTCTGTGTTGCCCTGCGACAGACCGGCGACCTGTCCAGGGCGAACCCCGCCTCTCGCCCGGAACGCCAGCTGGAGATAGGCACCAGCACCTCCCGACCCCATTAAGGGACAAGGGTGTAGGAAATTGGATGGATGGGTTGTCTTCACCCTTTTATCGCAGCCTGTGGTTTTTCCCTGACTGGAAACGAGATACAACCTGTTGAATGTGACAGGTAGCCAATCAGAAAGCGCGGTGACGTAAGAACAGATGGGAATCCCAAACCACTGACATATCGCAACTGAGAGTCCGGTGGATGTAGGAGATGATAGGTGGAAATGTTTATTATTAAATCTAAACGTCTTTATTATGTTTATTCAGTTAAAAATGTTAACTATGAAAAAACTTAAACACCTCCAAATCATAGTGCAGCAAATAAAGCGGCGGCTCCCGTCGTCTTTTATCCACCGCCTTTTCTTTTTATTACATCTTTTATCTTTTAAAATGACTCCACAAACTATCACTATTGCTTCTACATCGTCATCCGTGTTTGGTTATTCTAAATTCCCGCTTTGTTGGGGGGTTTACTGGATAATCCTCTGGAATCGGGATGTTCGTGACTGGAATCGGTTTGTGTTGCTCCTGCCTTGGACACACAAACCGATCGAACCTCCTCCCGACCACCGATCCAAACGCTCTCTGACTCTGGTCTTTGCAAAGAAACTTTCCAAAGACATCTGATCTGTTTCTTACTCATTTTGCAGCTTGTTGGCTCAATGTTGGCCGCAAGTAACCAAAACTTCCAATGATTCACTTCCTGCTAAAGAGCCCCCTGGTGGATGAAGAAAAATCCAGATATAAACGGCTTGTAGTTCGGAAAATACGGAAAATGAAAAAAATTTGAATGCTCCCTGGTATTGTTGAGGGGGCTGGACCAAATGTGGAGGCGGGCCGGATCCGGCCCCCGGGCCGTAGTTTGGGGACCACTGCACTAGAGGAACAGATGAAAATGTTTGCAGTGAAGATGTACATTTGTGCATTTTGTTCTTTTAGTTTTATATTCAGCCAAGCTTTTGCTCCTATTTAAATAATTTTTAATGAAAATTACTGTATAAAGAAATCTATTGTTGGGAAATTGTATACATGCTGTAATTATATAAATATAGCTGTCTAATTTTTATTTTTTTAAAATATCTGACCATTTTACATTTTTACTCAAGGTATGTTTGAGTCCTTGACTGAAGATAAATTATCTCATTGTGCGAGTGGAAAAACACAAGTTGTTTCCACGAGGTAAAATGTGTTTGGATGCCAAGTGTTGGAAAAATAGCATGTTTTCCAGCAAGAAAACTCTTTTAATAGAATAACACTCCATGTCATGTTATTTGCAGACCCAGAACTCTACATGAATAAACAGGAAATCAAAAACTCCCTCGGGACAGCCAAGTTTTAAAACATGCCCACATAGAGAGAGAGAGCATCTTAGCTTCACTGATTGTTCTCTTTTTGGAAAAAGGGGTTTTACCCTTCAAGTTCTCTATCTCTGTTGTGGGACCTAATGTAGGGTTTTAATCTCAACACAATGACACTCAAACATGTCTTAATTTATGAAAAAGATCAACCTTTTTCCCCACTTCTTCTTCAGATGTTCAGGTGGTAAATAGAGTCCAGAATAGTGAGAGATAATATTTATGTTTTGGTCTTTACAGAAATCTACAGATCACTTTTCTACAAAGATATCACTATGTTGTCCGTTTCACTGAAATCTCCCAAGTATCTTGAGCCAATAAAATCATTTCTAAGAACCAACAATTTTATTTTGAAACTTTATTTCAATTTTTTTTGTCACCCATTTGCTTTGAACTTTACAATTTTGGGTCTTCATTGTAAAAACCTGATATAATTTATTGGGATTTTATATGATAGATTCACAGAAAAGTAAGCCATTGTTGTAAACTGTACAGAAAAATGGCTTTCAATTTTTTATACAAGTTAAACAATCTTTAAAAAAGTGTCTTTTGAATTGAGTGTAATTTAGTCTACCTTTAAATAACATCCATTCCAAACAACAAGCTGTTCCTAATTGGTAAATAGAGTATACATGTGTGTAATTTATCTCAGCTGCTCTTTGAAGCCTACACAGATTTGCTAGTTTTAGAGAAGAGGCCATAAAGTTGTAGATCTACAAATAATAAGAACCCCAGGGGAAGGGCGGCTGGACATAAATGCATACCACAGTTTTGATATTTTTATTAAGAAAAAGAACTATAACTTGAAAGTCATGAGTGACTTTTATTCCACTTCAAAATTATGTGCTACTTTGTGTCGGTCTGTAACATTCAGTTCCAATAAAACACATCTAAGTTAGTGGTTCCAA
Source organism: Poecilia picta (assembly GCA_033032245.1). Lineage (NCBI taxonomy): Eukaryota > Metazoa > Chordata > Actinopteri > Cyprinodontiformes > Poeciliidae > Poecilia > Poecilia picta. The sequence goes on from CM065364.1 coordinate 25,595,409, forward strand.
AAAAGCCAAATGTTAAAAAGCTTTGGGAACATGGAGACGTTTACAAGACATCCCTGGTGGAGGAAAAAGTTTTAAACTGGGTTGTTGCTATTGTGTTGAAAGTTGACTTGTTTTCTCTTTCAACAACCCAAAATGAAACAATCTTTTATACATTAATTATAAGTAGGAGTCTTAAAGGGGTTTTTAGCTATTTGGAAAACCTCTATCACTTGCTTACCCTCCATGAAAGGATTAGGTGGAAAAAAAAGCATTTCCTCTGCTGTTTCTTACAAACACCAACACACACATGCAGATTTGGTTCACTTGTTTTATTCGTTTATTTCTTGTTTCACACAACATCAGACACTTTTGGAGTGTTATGGCACGAGTTTGAAGCTTGCAATACAGTAACTTGACGTGGTTTAGGATCTGACTCAGACATCTACTGCTTGTTGAGTCCTAAAAGATACTCTGAGATTAGACAGCTTGGGTTTGTGAATTTTGAGGGAATGTCACTCATTTTTTTCTTCTTTATATCAGAGGAGGATTTATTTTCGGGTGTCAGGTGCAGGAAGGGGGGGAGCGCTCAGGCATTTTGGCTGGCCTTGTCAAAGAGGGCTTTCAGCTGCTCCTTGGAGGTGGCCTCTTTCTGTTGCATCAGGTCGGCGTGTCCCTTGGTGACACCCCAGCTGTCAGGTTTGGACATCGAAGGACAAAATGGCCGCCCGGAGGCGGGCTGCAGTTTCTCCCAGTATTCCCGACGGGCCCTACGCCCAGGACCAGATCCCATTAGTTTACACGTTGATCCTTTTACAGTTATTCCCAAAAGGGAAAGGATTTAAAACGTAATACTTTAGAGAATTATCTACCTGGCTCTGACCCAGGGCTTGGTATGCAGCTCCAAGCCGGTGCCCCATTTGCCGTGCTTCTCGGAGCCGGCAGGAAGGAAACCCCGCTCCGCTTCCAGCTCTTCAGAAACAGCACGGATGTGGTAGGGCTCGAACCCGCAGCACCCGCCGATATAACGAATGCCAGCGTTGTACGCTTCCCGGGCGTATTTCTGCATGTCCCATCTGGTCAGGATTCTGGGCTCCAGGGCTGTTGGGGAAAACGTACGTAAATTATTCTATAGCCGCAGTTTATTGTCAGTGGGGCTGGATGATCCAGCTATAATAATAATAATAATAATAGAAAAACTGACAAAAGGAAAAGTTGACTGCCTTTGGTAACCATGTAAAAATCAACTGCAACAAACCTTTAAAATGTTTCAAAAAAGCAGATAGAAATTCTAAATATAATGAAAATAAATAATAAAGAAATATTCTTACTAAATTCTTAATTTTGTAAGAATTTCTTTTCGATATTGGGACTGATACAGATATTAATACCAGATCCCTATCAAGCAGTTGTGAAGCATGATGGCGAAACCTGAGGCTGCTGCTGTGCAAGTTACTCAGCAGGTTGCTGCTAGGTAACATCAAGCTACTCTACAAGGTGTTGCTAGATAACCAATTAGTGAGTGAGTTAGTTGATGCTACCACCTTTGCGAGGTTGGCTAAATCCTTTCCTCTGTGCGGCTCTAGCTCGGAGTTCAGTGACATTGAATATTCTATCAGTCGAGTTATCTCCTGATATTGATTACGTGTCTCTCGCGATATATATCGTTACTGATTTACCGTCCAGTCCTAACCGTCAGTGTCTGTGGTGAGAAATAAAGAGAAGTTGAAGTGCTCACCGAACGGAAACTCAGGAAGATCGATGAATCCCTGTCGGTTGCAGTCGGGGGTGTGGTAGCCCAGCGGCTGGGACATGTAGTGGGCCTTCAGCCCGGCCTTCTCCACTCCCTCCTTCATCAGCTTCACGGTCTTCACGCAGGTCTCTGGGTCAAAGTGGCAGTTGACGCCGACAATGTTTGCCCCTGCAAAACAAATGAATAACTCTGTTACACTATTACACTGGAAAAACAGTGTTTTTGTTTGTTTGTTTGTTCCTGCAAAGGATAATATTTGTGCAGAAGTATTGTTCTGATTCCAAGACGTAAACATTGTTTTCTGCCGTAATGTGTTGAAATCACCAGCAGAGGGCAGCACAAGCCTACCATGGTGAATGTTAAACTTGAAACAGAGTAAAAGTCAGTGACACCTATGAAAGTGTTATTCCTCAAATATGACATTAAGTAAGAAGCTATGTTGTTATTTGCACCTGTATTAAAACTGAGGTTTCATGCTGTAAACTACATTTTTAAACTGTAAAAAACCCCAACAAAAAATAGGAAACTGAACATTAGCCAGAGGCAGCAACACATACCTTAGAGTGTTGAATTTCAGTCAACTTTAGTCAGCAATTCATAAAGGAGGATTATGATTTTCATACTGTTGTTGATTTTAAGTTATTTAGAACAGGACTGGGTTCAGTCATGCACATGGGGCGGATCTACTGGAGCGGGTGTGGGGGGGGAAGTGGCCACCCCAAATGAGAGCCTTGCCAGCCCTGTTGCCACCCCAGCTGGAGACAATGAATTCAATAAATAGTTATGGCAAATCAGACATTAAGCGCATGAATCTCTTTTTTCCGATAACATTGAATGCAACACAATGAAACCTGACACCCACTGCTAAGTAGTGGGAAGTGCGAGAGAAGGACAGACGAGGCAGCATTGACGTATATATTACTGGACTGGACATTACGTGATTTATCATGTCACACATGCGCCATTGCTGTCCATTAAGTCAACATTATGGGTGGTCAGGAAAATACCACAGTCACGCAAAGAATCTGAAAAAAAGACGCAATGTCTAGCGGTTAATTCAACCCTATGACAGCCATAGATAACAAGGTTGAAGGGTTTCACATTTGAAACATGAGGAAAAAGTTTTAACTTAGAGAAAATATTAAGAAAGTGAGCAGGGGGTTAGTTATGCTAGTCTAACTGTTGCTAGCCTGCTATTAACTTTGATAGCCTCGTGCTACGCAGTTCGGTGTGTTTTGGTTCCGTTATTTCTAAACTGACAAGACAACCCGCACACTGAGTCATCAGTAGAGCAGGTGTTTAAATCAGCTAATCAACCACCCGCGGTGGTTAGGCGTAAACTTAATAATCACAATATAGACATCAAGCCTGACAACATAACGTAACAGACTGAAATTTCAGTTTTGGTGTTTTTGTGTACTTTGTGTGTGGGAAATGTTTGTTTTTTGACACAGAGAGCGAGAAAAGGCAAAATAGAAGTGGTTTTGTCTAGTTTTTTTCTTTACCTGTTTATCAGCTTTATTGCGCACAATACGCTCCTCTGATCTGTGAACTAATTAGGCCCGAGCAGCTAAGCGCTGCGAAGGCCTATTGTAATTGTAATGTTTATTATTATTCTTCTTCTTATTATTCTTCCGTCAAATGAATTGGCTTTTTGGGGGCTTTATCATTCTCAAAAACTCACCAAACTTGGCGGTCGCGTCAAGTCTGCGTGAAAATTACGTATTTTAAGGTCCTCCCAAAAATCGCACAAGAAACGGCTCAAGGGCGCCCCCTAGAAATTTTCAAAAGACCCATTAATATTCACTTACTTTATCGTAGAGACTTGAAATTTGGTATGCTTGTAGAACTCCCCAAGACAGTCAGAATTTACAATTAATGTCATAGTGCAAGTATGACAGGATGTCGGCCATCTTGGATTGAAATTCCGATTTTGACCCCATTTTGGTCGTTTATACACGTTGCATTTGATCGAACTCCTCCTAGGGATTTCGATCGATCGGCTTCAAACTTGGTCAGATCCTTCATAAGGGATGGCCGATCAAAAGTTATCAAAACGGTGAGTTTTCGAACATGCTGAAGGGGTCATACCAGGGGTCAAAGTTCACCTACTCGTTTCCAATTCATCAACTTTATCGTAGAGACTTGAAATTTGGTACACTTGTAGAGCTCCCCAAGACAGTCAGAATTCAAATTTAATGTTATTTTCCAACTATGACAGGAAGTCGGCCATTTTGGATTGAAATTCCGATTTTGGCGGTTTTAGACGTCGAATTTGATCGAACTCCTCCTAGGGATTTCGATCGATCAGCTTCAAACTCAGTCAGATCATTCATAAGGCATTGGGTTATAAAAGTTATCAAAACGGTGAGTTTTCATGCATGCTGAAGGGGTCAAACCAGAGGTCAAAGTTAACCGAATCGCCATGAAACACCAAACTGTTATAACTCTTACACAAACTGTTATAAACTCTTACACAAAAGCTCACAGAGATACCAAACTGTCAGTGATTGATCATCATCGGATGCCCTACAAGACCCAAAGGTCAAATGATGACATCACTTAGGCCACGCCCCCTGAGAACAGGAAGTGTCATGCTTTACTCTGAACGGTCCCATTCTGACCACTTTTACTTAATTAACATGAAACTCTGTCCACAGACAGAAAACATATTGATGTGTTACAGATTCAAACCCTTTTGTTTTTTCGATAGAGTAGGTGGGCGTGGCAGCGTGGTGAAGTGACCTTTAACGCCGTGTCCATACGTTTGGCTATAAATACCACAATTGTCAGCCGAGCTTCACCAAACTTCACATGAGTCATCCGGGTGGGATGCCTAACGATCCTATGTCGTCATAGTCTGACGTCATCTAAGCCCCGCCCCCTCAAAACAGGAAGTGACTTTTTTTTTCTTGGAAAGCTCCATCTCTGGCTCTCTCAACCTAATCAAGATGATTCTGTGTTGGATGACAGATAACAAGTTGGTCTCACTTGCTTTAAGGCGCCAAGAGTTTTCAGTAGAGGGCGTGGCCGTGGGACCGCGGCGAAACAGAGCTCACGCCACCACCATACGTTTGGCTGTAAATTCCATAATTTTGACACAAGCTGCTCCAAACTTGACATGAGTGATCCTGGTGGGATGCCCAACGATCCTATGTCGTCATAGTCTGACGTCATCTAAGCCCCGCCCCCTCAGAACAGGAAGTGACTTTTTTTTCCTTGGAAAGCTCCATCTCTGGCTCTCTCAACCTAATCAAGGTGATTCTGTGTTGGATGACAGATAACAAGTTGGTCTCACTTGCTTTAAAGCGCCAACAGTTTTCAGTAGAGGGTGTGGCCGTAGGACCGTGGCGAAACAGAACTCACGCCACCACCATACGTTTGGCTATAGATTCTACAATTTTGAGCCAAGCTTCACCAAACTTGACATGAGTGATCCTGGTGGGATGCCCAACGATCCTATGTCGTCATAGTCTGACGTCATCTAAGCCCCGCCCCCTCAGAACAGGAAGTCACTTTTTTTCCTTGGAAAGCTCCATCTCTGGCTCTCTCAACCTAATCAAGGTGATTCTGTGTTGGATGACAGATAACAAGTTGGTCTCACGTGCTTTAAAGCGCCAACAGTTTTCAGTAGAGGGCGTGGCCGTAGGACCGTGGCGAAACAGAACTCACGCCACCACCATACGTTTGACTGTAGATTCCACAATTTTGAGCCAAACTGCACCAAACTTGACATGAGTGATCCTGGTGGGATGCCCAACGATCTTATGTCATCATAGTGTGACGTCACCTTAGCCCCGCCCACTTTCTATAGGAAGTAACAAGTTTTTTACTGTATTTCTTACTTTTAATGTGTTATTCCTATGGAATTAATCATCTGCAAACTGATGATGAACTCGGTCAATGCTGGGTGACCAGTGGGGGCTTGTCCAAATGTCAGTCCCTCGCCATATGCACACGATTGTCTCTAAATCACACACGCACCTTCCTATTGGGACCAAACTGGATACGTATGACCTTTGATCCCCGCTGAAGAGCCCAACAGCGTGGAAATGTAATTTCACTCAACTGTGCCCACTAGGTCATTACATCAGCTATATCTCCTCTTTACATTGACCGATATGAATGAAATTTATTGTGTGTGACCAGGGAATGATGCCAAACTCAACGCTGCGTATGACATGGCGGACGCGCGCTTCAACTCTGCAAGACTGTACGCGGTGGCAGGCAGGGGGCGGTGCTGGATACCCCGCGGTGGCTATAGGCCGAAGCAGCGCTAGCTGCGAGGGCCGCTCGAGGCTCCGCGGAGCTTTAATTTTTATTGTCATTGTCTGTTCACAATAACCAGTCTTAACCTAGTGTAGCATTAGCACGTCTTGGTTAGCTGGTCATCTTCGCTGTTTGGCAATACTACACACTACATTCCTGCACAAATGTAATTGTACGACACTATAAACAAAGTGCCACTTATGACTGAAATACCAATCTAAATGCGTCTGCAGCGACCACTGGAGAAAAACACCGGCAGCTTTAAATCCTTAACACCCTCATTTGTGGGCCACATGCTGCATTCCATGATCTTGAAACCAAACTTTGACTTTCCACAGCAGAACTTTGTGACATGAAGACCAAAAGCAACACTGGTGGCATTAAGCCACAGTGCTAACATAATCCGGTCGGGTTAGGAATACGTATATTTTGAAGTTGTCCATGTGGGGTTCAGAATCCACAACCAGGACATAGGAATGGTTTTTACCCATCAGGCTACGACACGACGGGTTATGAAAAACCTCGTTACCTGCTTTCACAAGCTTGACGGCGCATTCCCCAGGACTGACTCCATTCAGGTCACCCTCGGGTCCGATGCACAGAGTCGCAGCAACGGGTTTTCCAGAGGTCTTCAGAACCTGGACGGCCCACTCAGCCTCTTCCACGTGCTCAAAGTACTGAGCGGGGCAGAATGGACGAGGAAAATCTGAGTTACAATCTGTGACGATTCTTAGGAATAGGAATCAAAGCACTGGAGCGTGGCAACTGCTAGGTGCATCTGGTGATGTTTGCACCTTTGGATTTTCAGAATACAACTCACAGACAATCGGTAAAGTTTCAAAATAATAGGCACCCCTGGTGCAGCAGCAGCCCCAGAAAATGTTCAGAGGGTTGGAAAAAAAATAAAATAAAAAATTAAGTAAAAATTTTAGAGGGGCACAACTAAACTAAAAAAAAAGTAATAATAAAACATTTATATTAATACATATTTCATTTTAGTTTTGATTTTATCAATTAATTAATTTATTGGGTTCTACAACGACTACAAGGTAACTTTGTAAGAGTTTCTAGGCCAACATTTTTCAAGAGGAGGCCATGGTCCCCCCTTGCCCACCTTTTGAGGACACCACTGCCCTGTTGAAAATGTGAACAAAACCTGTTATGGAAATGCCAATCTGCATCATGTTTGTATTTAAAATATCCTGGTATGTGAAAAGACCTTATGATGTTACACACTAACAAGTTCTCCAAGGGCCTATCACACATCTTTTACTATACTTCACAGTATAAGTAGGGGCTTTTCCACATATTAAGGTTTTGCTAAAGTGTTTGTTGATGAACAGCTCAATCGTAACCTCGTCTGACCAAAGCGCACAATTACAGCTGAGGATCATGTAATTAACAGGAATTATTAGAAGTAACTATAATCTTGACACAGGATGTTGTCAAAGACAACATGGAACTGAACAAACATTCAAATTATAGATTATGAGATTATTCCACTGAAAAATAACCGAGTCATTATAAGGCTTTCTACCCACATTTACTAGATGTCTCATTAAGTGTAGAGGGAACTGCACCTAAACTCATTTTGATTATGAAAATGATTGCTTTTGCTGCCCTCTTGTGGACATAAACAGTCCACTCACCCTCAATCACAAGTGTTTAGCCTCCATATGTTGTTGAAGGATTTTTGGTTTGGGAACTGTGAACAAGAACAATTAAAATAGAATTAAGGGACCAACATTAAGGCATAAAAGCATAAAACGGTATATTTAAGGTTACCTGCATGTTTGTTTCTGTTTTGTTTTTTGTCTTCTGCGTGTTCTGTCGCTTTGGGGTTCTAAACCATTCAGTCTGATTGTGACTGCTTTTAATTAGCAGTATACGACCATGTACACACAAAAAATATCAACTTTCAGCAAAACACTGGCACCAGCTACATTTTGTGTTCGTCACATACCTCTGCAATCAGAAAGTCAATGTTTTTCTTGACGAAGACGTCGATCTGCTTCTTGAAGATGGACTTGACGTCTTCCTCGCTCTTACAGCTGAGGTACGAGGGCGTCTGTGAGACTCCGCCCGCCACCAGCGCGTCGCCCTCATCGGCCACCCCCCTGGCCAGGTCGCAAGCCGCCTCGTTGATTTGCTCCCCCTCAAAGTTCACGAGGAGAAAAAGAAATGCTTCACTTTTACATTAAGCGCTAAACCAAACCTTATGGTTCAAAGAGGAGCGTCGAAACCCGATTAACCTTTTTGCACTTTATTACATCACAGTTATAGTTATACATGTATTTTATTGTGATTTCGTGTGATATATACAGATTAGGGTCACTGGCAAAAATAATGTAGACTTTAATCTTCTGAAAACGAAAGTTGGAATTCTGAGACTAAAGTTGTATTTCTTAGAAAAATAGGTTAAAAAATTATTACCTTTTATTTTCAAAATTCTGGCTTTAATATTCTGATTATTAAAGTCAGAATTCTGAGATTAAAATCTGATTTGTTTTATTTTTCAGTAGCCCTAAACCTTTTTCCATAGCTATACAAACAAAAAGTGGAAAACACATTCTGAAGTCACCAATAACATAACAACGTAATGTAACAAATTCCCAAATAATATTACACTTTTGAGCCCATGTGTCTGATAACATAAGTTGTAATGTTATTCACACAACATTGGAAAAAGAAACTTAAGACATAGTAACTGTAGCCAATAATGTAATAATAAACAAATGGACTGGATACAAAGCTACGGGCCAGATTTGGTCTTGAATTTGACACATGTCAAAGCACATTCATATTTGAATGGCCTAGTCAAAGTCCAGCTCTAAAGCCAGCAGAAGATCTGTGACAGAAGGTAAACATAATCTTTAATTAATATTATTTAATTAAGCTATTATACAGGGGGGGGGGGGAAACATCTGTAAACGTGGAAGTTCAGGAAGTGTGAAAACTTTCAGTCAGTGTATCTTACAGTGAAGCGCTGAGTGTTCCCTCTGTTCTCCAGCTTATCGTCGCTCGCATAGAAGGTGAAGGTCTGCATGACGTTAGATCCAGCTCTCAGGAACTCCCTGTGCAGCTGCCGCACTGGATCAACACGCCGGGAGTCAGGAGATCGATCACAAGACAAGGAGAGGGACAAAACACGGAGCCGTGCAGCCAGTCTACCTGCTTCGGGGTATTCGGCCGCGGCCTCGGGAGTCCACGGCCCCGCTTTCACGTAGCCTCTCTTCTCCAGGGCGAAGACGAACCCTCCATCTCCGATGACCACCTCTCCTGCATCCAGGCGCTCCAGAATGCCCTGCGCGCGCCACAAGAAAGTTGCAGGAAAAGCACGTAAAACACAACGCTGTCTGACGTCATAAAAAAAAACAAAAAACAAACAAACAATAAAAATAAGTGCAAGAGGAAGAGTAGCAACATTTTAAACTGAATTGTGCACATTACTCTTCGCCGTGCGCCCTTACTTTCTTTGGTGCCATGGTCTCTGCGGACGCCTCTTGTCAGCTGCACGGTTCCTCCGAGTCTGGGGGGGGAAAAGGATCCGTGAAGGCGTCCATGCTGCATTTATAGTTCAAGACGGGAGCGCAGCCCCTGATGTCACGGCAAGAACCGCCTGCAGCCCCTGTCCACACGCGGATCGTCTGTCCCACTCCCTCCCTTGCTATTAGCTGCAAGTTTGCACAAGGAATTTATTTTTGGCTGCTTTTGCATGAGACAAAATGTGTAATGTTGGCAAAAAAAAAAAAAAAAAAGTGAGAGAGAAAAGTGGTTTCAATGTTTGTCTTTTCCGCGCTAACGGCTCTGACATGCCAGGAAAGCGCCGTGAAGATAAAAAGTCCGGTCTTGTGCTTCATGCTCTCACTTTAGCTCACGCTTCCACTGCAGGGCTTTTGTCTTGTACTCACTGACCCATATGTGGTTCCGTTCGAAAAGTTACACAATTAACAGCAATATTTTTGGTTTATTTAGTTTGTCAAAGCAAAAATAAAGAAAGAATGAAAAAGGTATTAAGTTTCAGTCTTTTTTGCCATGTTAATTAGTTCCAAATTAATTTATAAGCAAACTAAAGTTAGCTTTCAAATTAAATATTACGTTAGGAAGCTAAATATTTAGTTCCCAACTAAACACCAAGCAAGCTAAACATTTAGCTAAATACTTAGTTTCCTCCGCTAAATATTGGGGTTGCTAGCTAAATAGCAAACCAAATACTCAGCATACGGCTAAATATTTATATCGTAGCTAAATTTAGGTTCAAGCTACATGTCTACCTACCTAATATGCTAATTAGCTTGGCGGAAATGGCTTCTGTGGTTGCTCAAGTAACGTGTTTTATTATGATCCCATTTATTTATTTATTTAATTTTGGCGCAAATGGCTCTCCATACAACGTGTCCAACGTGCCAGCTGGAAATAGGACGTGCCGTTTTAATGGCTCTACCTGTAGACGCCGACTCGTGGATGCAGTCAAGACACTTCCTGTTCATGTTTGATTCACTCTTTAGTGGCGTTACAGAGAGAATAGAGTCATGAGGAAATGTGTGGAGAATCTAGTGTATTGATTGATTGAGTTTTAATTATATGTCGCTGGGAGAGTGGATGTGACTTGATTAAATAATCATTTATGAAGATGTAGCAAAGAAGGCTAACCATGTTCTCCATCCACCATCCATCCATCCATTTTCCTACACCCTTGTCCCTTAATGGGGTCGGGAGGTGCTGGTGCCTATCTCCAGCTGCTAACCATGTTCTGTAGGTGAAAAACTATATTGAGAATTAGTTTGATTTTACAGAGAAGTATATCTTATCTAATCTTCTAGACTTTTTAGTGATTTACTAATTCATAATTCAGACTACATTTCAGGACAATGTTGGAAGAAATGAAAACCTATTTAAAGGTGCAAATGACTCAAAACTGGGGAGAAAAGGCAACAACCCTGAACATACAGGCAGAAATTCAATGGATTGGTTTCAGTCAAAGCACTTCCATGTCTTAGAATGACCTGGTCTTGGTCGGATTTGAAATGTGAGGGTCACAGAAATGTTCTGTCTGACTGAGCTTTAGCTATTGTTCAAAGATTAGCAAAAGCAATAAAAGTTTCTAGATGTGCAAAGCTAGTAGAAACAAAATCCGAAAGACATTTGTAGGTACAACTCTACTGAAAGACGATGCTATAAAATACTGGCATAAAGAGGGTGGATACAAACGCATGCCACACTTTTTAGATTTTAATTTGTAAAAAAAACTTAAAACTTCACTTTCTCCATCAGATATAATCAGTGTGAATCAGTGCCGGTAGTTACCATACGAAGGTGCATTATGTTAGAGATTTTTTGGTATTATCATTTTGTAACTACTGTAGTCCATATTCAGTCTAATGTTAACCAATAGTTAATCAGCAATAGTTAATCAACATTCAGTCTATAGATTATTGTGATTTTCAGTTTAAAGTGTTCTCTTCCTTCTCTGTGTATAAACTGACCTGGAGGCCACGTCTGCCTGTTTGTCTTCATGTGACATGTTAACTGTGTGTTTCCCAGACCTTGAGTTCCTTCTTATCAACCAGAATACTCCCTATCTTAGAATCTGCATGTGTGCAGTGATATTTTGACTCTGCTGTTTTGCTTGCCTATCTTCCCTCTTTTTGCTTGATAATAAAAGACGAGCTGTAACCAAATGTCTTTAGAACGCTCAGTGAACGGCTTGGAGGAGCAGTTTGCTGAGTCTTCTCCTTTTGCAAAAGCTTGGCCGTAAAATTAATATACGTTGTCTGTTGTCCTTTTAATGAAGATTCGACAGGAAAAATACCCATCATGTTACCAGGCAAAATGTGTTGTTTCACTGACATACGGAGTGCGCTGAATACAAAATGTCTTCATTCCTGGCATTGAGTTGTGGTTTTGCACAGCAACAACAACAAAAAAACAGTAGAGGCCATGGTTTGCAAGAAAGTTTTCAGTCCAGATTACTATGGCAATGCCCTGCTGTGATGAGGCAGCCTGGACCAGGTCCTGCTAACAAGAGACTGAGGAGAAACCAAAACACAAAGTTTGTCCTGTGGAACAGTCACTTAGAAGGGAATACGTTTCATTTTAACCAGACTAGACTAGACAGACTTTACGTTTTAGAATTTTACCAAAATACCTAAAACTGGTAAATATTGTGTCATCTTTGTGCTATAAATTTTGAAAATTTGTTTTTCTAAATAAACAAAGTCTAATGACAGACAAAACTAAAAATATGAGTGTCTTCTTTAAACCACTAAAGCGTTTGTTTTTCCCTTACATTTTGTAAAGCTAACATTTTTTATTGCCAAAAATCCATTGATCCTTAGCTGCAGGTAAAAGAAAATAGACAGGATGAAGGTGATATTCTTTTATACAGGGATGGACCAAAGTTATCTAAGGCCTTGAGCTTAATTTTGTTTGGGGCCCCTTTTCCTGTTAAGACCATAATCACCACCAATAGAGTTTTAATACATCTTTAGAATCTTTATTCTAAAGAGTAAAGATTCTTTAGAATCTTATTTTAAGGGCAATCTTTATCTGACAAAAAAAGTTATTTTTGGCACTTTTACAAAGCAAACTTACCAGTTTATTTAAATCTTAAATTTTAAGAAGTCAAATAATCTTTAATACTACACTTATTTTAATTTCTTTTTATCCCTATACAGTCGCTGCCCGCCCCGGGGCGGGCTGACGTCATGCATTTAAAAGGCTTCTGTATAAAAAAAAGTCGGCATGAGGAGTGTGCATTTTAAGTCCTGTTGGACACCAGAGACCTCAAACTTTATAAAAGTAGTGGTTTTATATTGATTTTGTTTCATATTTACTTCCAAATAAAACCAGAAATATGATCAATCATGTCCGCCATATTGTTTTGTGCATGTACTGCGTAATCAGGGAATGTTTTATGACCAAAAAGTGAATGAATGCAACATGAAGTCCATTTTTTCAGATTTCCTCAAACATACCACATTTTTGAAGCAACCAATCAGAAAGCATTTTCGGCCATTTTGTTTGAGCTCGTAAAGCCGGAGATTTCTATGCAAACCTCGGCTGACAGCCATTTTGTAAATAGTTGAAAGATGTAGGGGGACGGAGGAGGAAATGAATTTGTGATGGAAACATCCTCAAACATTTTGTAAATAGTTGTAAAAAAAACATGAGTCTTGTGATGTTGGAGAGAATTTGTGATGGAGATATTGTGACACATTTATAAATTGTTGTAAAAATATGCCTGGGAAATTGCCCACAATGTGATGTAAAAATATGTATTAATTAGTTTTTAGCTATGTTTGTACACAAGTTCTTAAACTTTACAAAAGAAAATTTCCTTTAAGGCTGGAAAAATGGTTCATTCAACATTTTTGGGAATTTCATAGTAAAAATATATTTTAAAAAATTATACTCGGATTTTGATTTTGTGTTTTATTGGTCCAATGTGATAATGCATTTTGTCAAAATGAAACAAATACTGTAAAATCACAAAGCTTACGTTGTGCTGAAAATAATTGTACCAAATAAGGCAAGGTAAATAGTTTTTATGGTGAAAATATAAGGGTAAATTCAAAATTAGACAAAAACGGCCATTTAGAGCAAAGCCAAAAATAAAATATATTTGGTCTGTGTTGTAAAGCAAGCACTTACGCACGACAACATATTAGGGCCAATATAGATAACAAAAAAGCAGGAGTAAATTTCCACCAAAATCCCAAATGTTGAGATTCTCAGAAATTTTCTAGAAACAAAACAAATGAAAGGCATTTCTGAGTTTGAAAGTTAAAATTTGCTAGAAAAAAAAAACGTAAATTTTTGAGTTGCAAGTCAAAAATACTCAAAATTTGAAACTCATAAATCTTTCAAAAGTTTAACATTTTAAGGACTCGTCAACCAGAGACAGCCCAGTTTTAATTTAAATCATGTCAGATTTCATCCTCATCTCAGCTGGAAAAGTAACTTTTTCATGCAAACTTTTTTTTTTGTTAAACTAATAATCTGTAAATGTTTGCTCCTTTCTCCTACAAAGTCTTCCTCGTCTTTGTGAGCTTTATCTCTGAATACACACTGCCAAGCAGCTAAGAGACGGATTTCCATCAAGCCTTTCAGCTCCAGTTATCAGGAAACATCATCCAGCTGAAACCTGCTGCAGCCGTTCCAGCGGGTTAAAGGCTGAGCTGCTCACAGAGGCTCAAGGACCCGTCAGAGATCAATGTTTCTGGATGGAAAGTTCAGGCTGAAGTTGACAGATAATTTCAGGTCAGATTATTGATTCCAGTCAGATACTACATGCCACTGTTCAGACTTTTGACCTGTTCTGATATTACTTTTGCTTCTTTTGGGCTTTCATTGATGTTCCTAAATGGATGGCAGCACAGGATTTCCTACTGAGTGACAGTGAAATCTAAGCTACTACTAAATTACATTTTTGCCTCATTAAATGAATGTCACCTATACTACTGTGGAACATGTGTTAGTGTTTGAGTACATATAATGCTGAGAATTTTAATAGTTAGCAACTTGCATTGGTAACAGAATTTAGCCTTATCGCTTACCCAAACAATTAGCAATGAAAGTTTTTATGACTTAGTGCATTTTGGTTGTAGTTGAAGGTTTAGTTTCAGGTTCTGGAAGACATTATAAGTATCCAAAATAAATAAACAAAACAGAAACAAATAAAATGTATTATGAAGTCTCTGTACACAAAAGTCCCCTTCAAAAATGACTTTTGTAATTAAAAAAATGCTAAAAAAAACATATCACAACAGGTTTTTCTATTCAAAATGTTAAAAAGTTGCAACTCCTTCAGACATTTATTCTTCCTTTTCACTTTTAAAAGGAAATTCAATAAAAAATTCCTTAATTAATGGCCTGATGTTTTAAACATTTTTAAAACTCATTTACTTTCTTTTTCTTTTGTTGCAAACAAACAAACAAAAAAACACGATATTCTTATTACCAATAGAGAGAGAGAGAGAGAGAGAAAGAGAGAGAGAGAGAGAGAGAGCTTTAGGCAAAAAAAAAAAAAAAAAAAAAAAGACTTATGCTAGGTGACGATACTTTTGTGACCGATATCCGGATCTTCGGTGCACAAACAGTTAACTCCTGGTAAACGTCCCCGCTGTCCTGCCTTCGGACCTGTGGGCGGATCCAAAAGGCGCCTGTCAGTGTAAAAGTAGGATATTTGTAACTCACTCGGTGCAGCACCAGGGTCCAAACAGAGTGGGGGGTCGGGGGGGGGGAGTTGACCGTGCTGTCTGCTCCTCTGTCAGTCTGTTAGCGCAGAAATGTCTCGGATATTAAACCTCATTAGCTTTCAGCTGCGCAAAGACTTCAGTGCGCGTGGAGGGATTCCACGGCTCCCCGTGAGGACCATCTGCTGCACCGCCAGAAAACATGCAGAAGAAGGGTGAGACGAATCCGCCTCTCTGGACTACGTGGACCAAACACTTGAGATCACATCGGAATTACTTTGCTTATGTCATAATAAAAGTTTAGCTTGCATATAAATACACAAAACTAAATCTCATGCAACAAATGTCTGTCAAAGAGTTAAAACTAAACCTAAAGTCACTTCTCCAGCTGGAGCAAGCAGCACCTGAACAATAATGTATTTGCTGCTGCATCTGTTCACCTACAATCTATTCCCTGCAACTTTTACAGTGATGCCGCTTCAGCTCTGAGGAAGCGCTGGAAGGACACCGCGGACACCGTCATCATTGGCGGAGGATGTGTGGGGGTCAGTCTGGCCTATCACCTGGCCAAAGGCGGCGAGAAGGATGTGGTGCTGCTGGAGAAGTCTGAGCTGACGGCGGGCTCCACCTGGCACGCTGTACGTCCACACGTAGTCCCAAATGATTTCTTCTTAGAGGAAGCAGGCTGCTGGCACATTCAGGAGGATGACAGATGGGATGGTTGGTGGTGAGAAGCATTATCATAGGAGCTGTGTGCTGTCACAGCAGGGCCGGTCTGAGGTTTAATGGTGCCTCAGACCGGCGTGAATCAGGATTTGATTCAGGGCCCTTCTGAGCTACCACCAACCGTATGTATATATATATACTGTATATATGCTCCTTTTTCAACATCAAGAAAAGGGAGCGTGAGAAACTGGAGAAATACCAGGGCCTCAGGGAGGAACTGGAAAAGAACTGGAAGGTGAAGACCACAGTGGTGCCTGTGGTCATCGGGGCCCTCGGGGCAGAAACCCCCAAACTGGAGCAGTGGCTAAAACAGATCCCAGGAACAACATCAGACATCTCAGTCCAGAAATGTGCAGAACTAGGCACAGCCAAGATACTGGAGGAACCCTGAAGCTCCCAGGCCTCTGGTAGAGGACCAGAGCTCAGAGGATGAAAGAGAGAGAAGAGAGAGAGAGAGAGAGAGAGAGAGAGAGAGAGAAGAGAGAGAGAGAGAGAGAGAGAGAGAGAGAGAGAGAGAGAGAGAGAGAGAGAGAGAGATTGGATTTTTCTTAAAAACAGATCATTGGAGATACAAAACATAAAGGTTTTCTTTCCTCTTTTTTTCTTATTTGTTCTGCTAGATTTGCTTTTGAGTAAAAGTCGGCCAATAATTGCAGTTCCAGTTAATCCAAATTTAAGATGAATGAAAAACCTTTAATGAATGAGAATCCTTTGTTTTTGCTTAATAGTTTTGAAATACAGACCCTATCGTTAGTGGATTGGGTTTGTTAGCCCAGTGTTTTGCTGAAAGTTGATTTTTTTTTGTGTGTACATGGTCGTATACTACTAATTAAAAGCAGTCACAATCAGACTGAATGGTTAAGAACCCCAAAGCGACAGAACACGCAGAAGACGAACGTAGACGTCATATGGCAGCGCCTTGTTTAAGGAAGTAATTATGGACACTGACCCTCTTTGAATTGATTTTAAAGTTTATTCACTAATGGGAGTTGACAGTATTGTCATAACAAGATGAAAGAAGACGATGAAAGAGGAAGCTAAGTGTTAGCACTGCTTCATTCAGCCATTGTTTACGTCCAGATTTTCTGCGTCTTGTTTCTTTTGGTGCAGAATTATGAAGCATCTCGGCCTGTCATGATAACTAATTTTATGGTAAATTGTCCCAGAAGTTATCGCAATAAACGATAACATTGTTGTTTTCAAGTAATATAACAGTAAAGGTATAATAATAATGATGCAAGAACACATTCTCAATGATTATTTAAATTCTAATAAACATTTAATAATGGAACTGAAAGCTGAAAGCTGTTTTCAATATCTAAAATAAATAGACAAAGCAACAGAAATAATAAATATAATAAATGATGAAGTCTCTATAAAAAAACTGTCCATAAAAAAAAGGCTTAGTTGAGACCAGAGCGCCAGACTGAAGGTTTTTGATCATCCAGTTTTTGGTAGAAAGAGAGAAAAGAGAGAAACAATAAAGCAATACAAATGGAAATTATTGAGTCTGTTTTAATTTCACGTGATCAATTGATTTATTGATTATTGTGACGGGCTTACACGTATTGAAAACTATTTAATAAGCATCTTGTACGGAAGTGGCAGAAATCAGATTTTTTTTTGGAGAGGTGAAACAATCAGCATTGGGCCGTTCAGACTGCCATGAAAACATCATATATGGGCAAAAAAATTGGGGTTTAGGTCGCATGCGCCTGCTCTGTGAACTTAACCTTAGAAATGTAGCGATTATGCAGAGTTTATGATTTCTTTTATTTAATGCTGCTGCAGAGCTGAAGCTGTTGGTTCTTCTTCCTCGACAGCCTGTTGAAGTGAGCGTCTGTTCGGCAGCTGCTCTTAATGTGAATCTGCAGTTATAGCTTTCACACCAAACAGCTGCTGTGCTATAGGTTTTCAAATCATTCGAGTTCCTGACCCACTTTAGAGCTGCCACTGCACCCGTATTCCCTTACAAGCTTTCATTACATTTTGACTTCCATGGGCCCTTGTGGGGCTTTCGAAAAAGTACAGACATTGTGCCAAAAAATTTAAATATCACGAAAAAGTACATTTATTTTTGGAATTCATTTCAAAAGCTGAAACGTCTATGTCAAAGAGACATATGGCATACAGTGCCATGTACACTTCTGACTCTCATTGAAATTGAACTGGATCAATGTTAGAGCATTAGAAATGATCTTTCATACATAAATGTTACATCATAACTTATGCCATCATTTGAAAAGCTGCTGACTTGACATCAGCCCAGCAGACAGTTATTGACGGTCTCCAATAGGAGGGAGGGCCAACAAAGATGGCTGTTCTGCTGTATCCAAGCATTTTAGGGGAAAATTAAGTGGAAGGATTCTGAAGCAAAGTCACTTTAAGAGACTGCGTGAGTCCTAGAAGAGCGACTTTGACTTAGGCTCTATATATTTGTAACATCTTGGATTAATAGAGATTTTTTCCTGATAAATAGATGTTTTGTGGCTTTTGCATTCGTACACTTGGCTTCTGAGGTATGTAATATTCCTAGTTTAAATTATCAGCCTTTGTGTCTGCATTTCAGGCGGGTCTGACGACTTATTACCATCCAGGCATCAACCTGAAGAAAGTCCACTTTGACAGCATCAAACTCTACGAGACCCTGGAGGCGGAAACGGGACAGGTGACGCGCCTCGCCGTGGTTTTGATCGTTCATGTTTTAAAACATCGCACTATTTTCTGCCGTCTCTCCCTGCAGGCTGTGGGCTTCCACCAGCCCGGCAGCGTCCGCATCGCCTCCACGGCGGCCCGGGTGGACGAGATGAAGTACCAGATGACTCGGACACACTGGCACGTGACGCCGCAGTACTTCATTGGACCGGAAAAAGTCCACGAACTTTTCCCCCTGCTCAACATCGACAAGGTTTGTATGAGTCGACGCCAGATCACAATGTGATGAAGTCAACTTTGGAGATTTTCTTTCAGTCTGTGTCCGTTCTTTTCTACGGATCGTCATGTTGACCATCATCTTTACACTCGCTTTCCACATTACCCTTAGGATCATGCAGATACAATGGAAGAACTCAACTCCTGTAACACAAATCGATTGAATTTGAATGTTGTATTTTTCATAGAGTTCACAATGTCACCAGAAAATATTGACACCCCTCTCTTTTTCTACATCTAATTTTAATTGACAGACTTCTTTTTCTAATTTAAGTATAGCATACTCTTAAATATCTACACGAAATGGTTAATAATGACAAAGTATGAGTGATTTTGAGATGTTTTAGTACATTTTTGAAAAAGAATGGCCAACATTCAAACTGGAGTTGGTGCAAAAGTATTCACACCTGCGCCTTTGTAGTTTTTTGAAGCATCTTTGGTGCGTCTTTGTTTTTTAAAATCTATGCTTTAATTGGAACAAACACCAACTTATAGACTTCTTTGAAAAAAAAGGCTAAATCAAAGTTAAATGTACAGCCACAGTTATTGGCCAACCCTAGTAGATTTGTGTCAAACACCTTAAGATAAAGTCATTTTTATTAAAGGATCATGACCTTAAAATAAAAATGTTGGGGAAAAACCTTTTTTCAATTTGAATAGGACATATTTGTTCTTAACCCTGCGGCACTAAAATTCATTTGACAACAGGAGGGTTAATACAATTCCTGATGGCTGACTTATTGGCAGCCTATTAAGACAGATGTAACTGCGGCATATTTTGAGTTACTTCGTTTTCAGGTTTTTCTGAATGTCCAGGAACCGGTATTTAATATTTCCCGGCTCCCTGTTTCCTTGGGATTTAAATAATTTCCTAATATAGTTTTACATTTAAGGTGACTTTATCCTCTTAGGTGCTGGCGGGTCTTTATACGCCCGGAGACGGCCACATCGACCCGTACTCTCTGACCATGGCTCTGGCTGCGGGTGCTCGCATGTACGGGGCCCAGATCTACAACCCGGCTCCGGTCACCGGGCTCGACCCGACAGCAGACGGGAAGTGGGACGTCCAGACCCCTCATGGGACCATTCGTGCAAATCGCATCGTGAACACAGCAGGTTTGTGCATCCCGATGTTTATAACGAGGAATTTGGAAATAACTGGTATTCTGTCAAGGTCTGATGTCTTTATGCAGCAGCTGACACCGGAGGGCGCGCAAGGCTTTTATGTTTCTGTCATTTTGACTGGAGGTGTCTGTCACATTCTATTTTTACCAGTCAGTTTTTAAATATTGATTTTTGGTTTTGTTTTAATTGACATTCGACAAGTTGAACAGAGAATCCAGATGCCATCGCAGAGCAAACAAAAGATGAACATGTGTAACTTTTTCTTTGCAGTGACAAAAACCAACAATAAGTTGAAAATATCTGCGCATCTGCACCAACATAGTCGGGGGCGTGAACTGCAATCTGTCAAAATGTAGGGCGGCTTTCACATTTTTCAGGGTTTTTTTCTTGTTTTTTTTTTTTTTGTCAAAAAACCCCCCAGAAAAAAAAACGGTCAAATATGGAAAATATTCTGTGAAAGCGAGCCCTGGTTGACTGGGACATAGAACAGTGATGTTTATGCAGGTGTGGGATTGTGTGAAGCGATAAAAATGGCACTTTCAATTAGCTCAAATATTACCCAACCAATCAGAACCTTGCAAGTAGATGACATTGTCATCTGGACTTTCCCACGCTTAAGAAAGTTGTTAAAAAAAAATAATTTCTTAGATTAGTCAGGTATTCTTTTATCAAGCAACTGGCCTAAAACTAAGGGGGGGGGGGGGGGGAGATCACCCCTCCGTTATTCTTTTAAACAAAACGGCACTAAAATTCATTTGAAAAACAGATGGAGTGTTCCTACAGCAGCACTAACACAGCAGAGCATCTTATCTGAAAACTCTCCACAGCAGAAGAACTTTGCCCGCTCAGATCACAGCTTGCAGAGTTTATACAAGACAACATTGAGTTTAAACTGGGCCAGACCAGTTCTGGGGAGTTCTTGTTTACAGTGTTTCATTTCGTCCCTCCTACCACCTCATGTTTTTTCAGCTCTGATTCAGGAATTTAGCCTCAGTTGGTTTCTCCCCTTCGGCGCCTTTCTTCCCAGAGGAAGGTGTTGTATAAATGAGCTTGTATTTAGGCCGTGTAGCTTTTTGATTAGTCATCTTTTTTTTCTAAAGGCACTGTGGTTAGATATGGAAAAGCAGCAGCACATGGCAAATTATAACGCAGCAACAATAGAACGCATATTGTGAGGATCTGTTGAAGTTTAGCAGCCAATACAGAAAAGCCAGCAGATCCCATTACAGCCAATCATGAAGGAGCAGGACGTGCACACCTCCTCACATTTTTTTTATAGCTTTTTGCAGCTGGATTTTTACATGCATGACATTTTTTTTTATTTTTTAATTAAGCTCAAACTGCTTTAATTCATATTTATGGCCTAACATTGTTTGCATGCTGTTTTTTGTGTGTGTGTGGTGCAGTGCTGGTTTTAGGAAATACAACGTCGAACTCGCTCTGACTTTGATCCTCATTGTTCTTCCACTCAGCATGGATTTCCATTGATTGAAAACAGATGCAGCTGCTTCCTGGGCAGCAGAAAACCTCGTGGAAAATCAGATAGCTTAGTTTTTTTTGTTTTAATTTGATTTTTCCAAACATCTACGAAGGCTGAGAACATCTCCAGAAACAGAATGGGCTTTATCTCTTTTAAAGTGCATTGTGGGTAGAGTTGATATGAAAAGCACAGGAAGCTATCTTGCATAACATGTGTAAAAAATTTCATGTCCCTCACCTGTATGTCCAGATTCCCTTCACAGGCCCCTGAGATATGCACACCAGGGCCTCTTCAATGGTGTACACCCATAAATAGAAACCTACAAACATGCTAGCAGAGATGGATTTACATCAGTCGTCATGGTGATGTTAAGCATAATTTTTTTATCATTGTATTAGTTTTGCCAGAATTAAAACTGTCTTCTTTCCAAGAAGGGAGCCGTCAACATGGAAAGCTCTCTACTGTTTCCTGTCAGTCAGTTTCCCTTGCGAGCAAAATAAAAAAATAATAATAATTTGCCTTAATCTACTCAGCTGGTACTGTAAGAATACTGTGGTTACTGACTTCAAGAAATACGGTATGTTTCGTTTCCCTCTGGAGTCGGAACTCGAAGCTCGGTTCGGCGTCACATCCAAGGGGACAGCGTTCCAGGTAACGGGATCAGAATTCGGAAATCCAACATGGCAACCAGAGGTCACGCTAGACATTTTGTTGTCCATCATTTTGATGGACAACATAAAAAAATCCATCATGTACTGTTTTTACCCGTCAAATTATAATCATCTTAACATATTAACAAATTTTTCAGTCGTTGGAAAAACAAAAAAAACAGTCAAATACAAAAAATATTCCGTTAACGCGACACCTGACGGCGACAGGAATTACAAACTTTGTTTGGAGCGGTACTGTCCATATTCAAACACAACTTTTAAATCCCAGCTGGTGCCTTGGTATGGAAATAGCTGCATTGTAAATATATCTTATGTAACTGATTACATCCACCGCTGCCATAAATTTTAATGTCTTATCACATGAACGCGCTTATTCTTATTTAATGGATACATCACAATTGCGAAATTGTGTTTCTTCGACATCAGCAGAATATCGACAAAGATTTGCCCTCATTTGTAATGGAAACGCTGCTCCTGTTTGGAGTTTTCCAGCAGGTCCTGGTACCTACAAAAGTCCAAAAACATCCAGGTTGTGTTAGACAAGCCAACCATGAAAGTCACTGCAAATTATGTTAAGGAGTTTCAGCTGATGGAATGAAGGCCTGCAGATAACTGAGCATCTTTTGTCCTTTCAGCAATGCCCAATATTAGCAGCAATGCCTAATATTAGCAGCAATGCCTAATTTCCTGCGACATTTTAAGCACACTGATTTGATTACTTAAAGTCTAAACTGATACATAGAGAGACAGATTAACTCTGATAAAGCCAGGCTTGTTTTGAGTGTTATTTTAGGTGAATGTGTTGATGCTCATTATGCAATGAATTAGCCCCGTGTGCAGGTTTTTGGTAAACAGCCTTCAGTCCAGTTGAGCTGGTCTGAAATAAAAGCACACATTGAGGGCGTCTTAAAAATAATTTGCTTAAAAAAAATGCAGATATGATTATTTTTTTGTGATTGAACATACGTTAGCGGTGCTTCAACAGGCTTCAGCTGCACTCTTCTGGTCTGGCAACTTGACCTGGACTTCATTCACGGCACTAGCAAACTTAACTAAATCCCAGTTTATTTGTTTTGTAGCAGTTAATGTTTAAGCGGAGTCGTACTGTACGTCATGTGTAATCACTGACAGCTCCTGCTTGCTTTAGTTTTTCTTCCTTGTAAGTGGTTGGGGCAGTTTCCATCAATAAATGCATTTATTAAATGTTCAGATTTTTTCATCTCTGTGTCATCTGCCGTCTAACTTCATTGTCAGAATTTTTTTAGACGCATATAAAGCTTTATTTCAGGTTTTAATCGTATTTTTATCAACTAAATTGATGTTAACCATATCTTCAGAAGTTGTATTTCTTTCTGAGAGTTCCCGAAGAGTGAAGAGGAGAGCGTAGCGAAAACGCTGACAACGCGGATAAGAGAATAAATCAGAACGTCATTAAAAAGTTGATTCATTTCAATAATTTAACTAAACTTGTTTTATAGAAACCATTGCTCACAGAGCTATTTTAATGATTATGGCTTGCAGATTTGGAAAATTTTAACAGCTTCAAATACATAAAAGTGTACTTCCTGTCACTCGGTTTACGTTTTTAAAGGATTCTGGGCTCGTGAAGTGGGCCAGATGATTGGTTTCCAACACCCCACCATCCCTGTGCATCACCAGTATGTGGTGACGGCAACGGTACCAGAGGTGAAGGCTCTGAAGAAGGAGCTGGCCGTCATCAGGGACCTGGAGGGCTCCTACTATCTGCGCCAGGAGAGAGACGGGCTGCTGTTTGGTCCATATGAGAAGATGGAGAAGATGGTTCTTCAGGACTCCTGGGTTAGAGATGGAGTCCCGCCAGGTCCGCATCCCACCGATCACCCATATCCTAATTCAGTCACAACTTATTTTTGTTGACTTTAACTTTATGTTCTTATTGCTGCAGGTTTTGGGAAGGAGCTGTTTGAGTC
Source organism: Poecilia picta (assembly GCA_033032245.1). Lineage (NCBI taxonomy): Eukaryota > Metazoa > Chordata > Actinopteri > Cyprinodontiformes > Poeciliidae > Poecilia > Poecilia picta. The sequence continues at coordinate 25,619,486 of CM065364.1, forward strand.
GGACCTCGACAGAATAATGGAGCACGTAGAGATGGCCATGGACATGGTTCCTGTGCTGAAGAAGGCTGACATTATAAATGTTGTGTCTGGACCGATCACATACACCCCGGACCTGCTGCCCATGGTTGGACCACATCAGGGCGTCCACAACTACTGGACCGCCATTGGTTTTGGGTGCGTGTTGAAGAATAGGGGTTTATTTAACTGAGAGGTGCAAAAAAAAAAAAAAAAAATCAGCAGGAGATAAAGGAAATTGGAGGCAGCTGTATGAAAACAACACGAGTCACGAATATATTATATATAAAATTCTAATAATTGGTTTAAAAATCCACATTTTGGACCTTTTGTGTTTCTATTTGGGTCTCAATAGCTTCTTTAAACACCTCGTTGGTTGTACAGGAGGCTCCACGTCTGCTTTTCGAAGATGTACAGTTGTATAATTGTGCATTTCTTTGCAGCCATTTTCGCTGTGTAAACGTTGAATTGGGGCCGGGGTGGGCGTGGCCAGCAGCAGCCTATTTGGATTTAAAGTGACAAGAGGCCCTAAAACAGTTCAATCAAAACAGATAGAACTGACCAGACTAAAATATTTAAGAGAAGAATTCAGTTCTTGTACTTGTGGAAAAACTGACTGATTCCAGCAACTGAACTTTGAACTTTGCTTGTGAAGGTATGGCGTTATCCACGCCGGCGGCATCGGTAAGTTCCTGAGCGACTGGATTAGGAACGGTGAGCCTCCTTACGACCTGATTGAATGCGATCCCAACCGATACGGCAAATGGACAGACGTACCTTTCATGTGCGCCAAAGCGAGGGAGTCTTATGGCTTCAACAACGTGGGTAAGTGGAAAATAAAAGGTTTTGCATTGTTTAGCTTTGTTGTAGAACTGGTATTAAGGTCATAGCTTTTGGGTTTTCCAGTCGGTTACCCCAAAGAGGAGCGGTTTGCCGGCCGGCCAACCTCCAGGACGAGCGGTGTGTATGAGCTGCTGAAGGACAAATGCTCCATGGGCTTCCACGCCGGCTGGGAGCAACCGCACTGGTTCTACAAACCTGGAGATGACACCGGATACAAGTATGGCGTTTCCTTAAACTTGCCGATTTTCCTGTGATCTGAATACAACAAAACCCTCATTGTTGGGTTATTTGGCTTTTTCTTAACCATTTTCAACAGCTAACACCGTTTGTTGTCTTCAGGGAAAATCGTGACATAGTTCAGTCTCTCCAGGAAGTTGCAATGTTGCGATTCTCTAGTTTTAATACACTTTCACTTATTCGCAAATTTTGCTTCAACTTAAAATTTTCAGTGATCAGCAAATCTGTTCAGTAACATCATCATCCTCATACTGCCTCCTGTCGTCCTTTTCTCGCCACTAGTAACATCTGGGTGTTGATCACATAACACGCGCAATGCGAAATAAGTGTTTCCATTTCAAACATTTATTTTCAAAATATCAAGTTGCGCAATTTTACGATTAACAGAAATGCAGCTACTGACTTTTTGTGCTCCCCTCAGGCCCAGTTTCAGACGTACCAACTGGTTCGGACCCGTCGGGAGAGAGTGCAGACTGGTGATGGAGAAGGTGGGCGTGATCGACCTCACACCGTTCGGGAAGTTCGTTGTGAAAGGGAAGGACTCCCTCAAGTTGCTCGACCGCCTGTTTGCCAACACCATGCCGAAGGTAGAGCACGAGCGTAGCCTGTTGCAAAAAGTCACCCAGCTGGTGATTCCACTGTCAGACTAATAGTCTGTCCCAGGTCGGCCAGACTAACATCAGCCACATGCTGACGCCTGCTGGGAGAGTTTTTGCCGAGGTCACCATCACCCAGCTGACGCCGGGAGAGTTCCTGCTCGTCACAGGCTCAGGGTCTGAGCTCCATGACCTCAGGTGAGAAACACCCAGGCAATCTGGATAGCAGAAGCTGCTGCTGCGTACTGGGACTGGACGACATGCCTGAAAAACTGATGTAAACGTTTCATATCAGTCCATATCAATAATTACTTTTATTTCTTTTGTTTTAAATATCTAAAATACTGCCTTCCAATTTTATCTGCAATTTTCTCTCCATTTGTTGGACTCATTTGCTCCTTTCACTCCACGCCCTTGTATTTTTTAAAATTATTCTTAATTTTAAGCAGCTGTGAGGCACGGTGGCAAAACTCGAAACTGCTGCTACACAAGTTACTCAACAGGTTGTTGCTAGGTAACCACAGAGTGAGTGAGTTAGTTGATGTCGCCCGCCTAGCTTAGCTGACTGTGAGAGGTTGAGTGGTCCAAGGCCTTTTTCTGCCTACATCCCCCAGAATGCTGTGCAGTTCTGGATCTGAGTTCAGTGAAATTGTACTTAGTCACACTTCAGGGAACTTTGTAGCTGTAATATTAGGCTAACAAGCAAAATCAGCTGAGCTAATGTAGTTTTTATCTACAAGTGAAGATGGACATGCAGCCTACTTTTCTGCCAGTCACTTTCTCTTTTGTTCTTTTAAATGAAGTTTCTTCCTTCGTGAAACAAAGAAACTATCTGGACAGTCAAACTTGTTTTTGCTGTGAGCAAGAAAAAAAAAAAAAACAGAATTCCTTTTTTCTAACAGGGGGCTGGTGGGGCACAGCAACAGGTAGGGGGAGGAGGATATGCCTGGACTTTTTAACCATGTCCTTTGTGTCGTACTAAACAGTCAAATTCATTTTTGCTGTAAGCATGTGAAAAATACAGCAACTGGTGCAGCAACAGGTGGGGGAGGGGTAGTGCAATCAACCTTTGTTTCCAAGTGAAGTAAAATGTGTCGTTGTAAACAAGTGAAAAGAATTGATTTTGTTTTTCAATCTTTTTTTTGTTGTTGTTGAAAGGTAGCATTGTAGAAGCAGAAACTCGTCTCGCGCCCGTCCTCTACTCAGTGTTCACAGAAACCTTTCAGCTCTCAGCAGCGAAAGCTCAAGCCTTGCCGGATAACTTCTCTCACAGTCTTTTTTCCTAACCGTCTAAATTTAAAACCTCCCAGCAGCTGTCGGTACTACACTCCTCCTTTTGCTCCAGTTGGAAGCTGCAGCGCGTTAAGACATTCCTACCCACTCCACTTTCACGACGCAGGGAAACATTAGCGGCTACGCAGCGACCTCCACTGCTTGTAGTGGAGGTGCAAGGCTCATGGTGCCTGCCTTGTATTCACAGATCCATATTTTTTCCTGGAAAAAAAAAAGTTTAAATATGCAAAATGTTTTTCTTTGTTTTTTTTTTTTGTTGAAAAGTTTGTTTTCCTGTTTTTGGTGTGAACTGGGCTCAGGTGGATGGAAGCAGAAGCTGCAGAGGGCAGATACGACGTGGACATCAGGAACGTGACGGACGACGTCGGCGTGCTGGGAATTGCGGGACCGAATTCCCGGAAGGTTCTCCAGAAGCTGACAGACGAGGACATGAGCGACGGCGGGTTCAAGTTTCTACACTGCAGGAACATTCAGCTGGCTGGCGTCCCGGTCAGGGCCATCAGGATCTCCTACACTGGTAGGGGACACACTTCATGTCATTCGCTCGCTAAAACGAAGCATGGTCAGAGGAATCCACACTGTACTGTTCCAGAGTTTGGAGCTGCTTGTGGATGTTCTGTGTCTCCATGTGTAGGTGAGCTGGGCTGGGAGCTGTACATGGACCAGAAGAACTTGGCGGAGGTGTACCAGGCCATGATGGCAGCGGGAAAAGACGAGGGCATCGACAATTTCGGCACCTACGCCATGGCCTCGCTCAGACTGGAGAAGGGCTTCAGGGGCTGGGGGGCGGAGGTGCACAAACTGACACAACAGAGGAACGTCACCAAAGCCACACTGCAGGGAACCATTACTCTACCTGTATTTAAAAGTGACCATTTCACAATCCCTGCACATTTATATATATTTTCCACCACATTCCCTGCAGTTGTTCAGTTTACTGCTAGTCTTTGTTGAGGAATACGGATCATTTCTAGATTATTTTGTTGTCTTTTCAGTTAAGACCACAAAGTTAAAGTCTTCTCTCATTGGACAAACTGTCCTTTCTACATCTTTGCTGCGTTTCCTGTGTTGCTTTCAATGCCTGAAAACGTGCGATAGTTTTGCAAAGTGCTGTATATTGCACATGTTTTGCTCTTTTATGAATAAAAAACATTTTGTGTTTTCAGATGAACTGTGACACGAATCCTCTGGAAGCTGGGCTGGACTATTTCATTAAGCTGAACAAGGTAAGTGCAGTCGTTTTACGTGGGAGAGGCGTTTGTCTTTAAGCATCTATCTACATGACTTGCGGTAAATCTTTGGTCTGCGAACAGCCAGCCGACTTTATTGGCAAAGCGGCGCTTCAGGAAATCAAAGCCAAAGGCCTGAAGAGGAAGTTGTCCTACCTCTCTGTGAGGACGAAACGACGTCGACCCTGAAGGCAACGAGACCATCTGGCTCAACGGCAAGGTCGGAAACGATGAGATCACAAATGGCTTGTTGTAATATTATGTTATAAAGCCACAATATCCATCAAAATGCAATAAGACATGAAAACCGCATCATGTAGTAATTGATAAAAATGTAGCAAAATCCTGGAACCCATTTTGTAATACTTCCTGCCACACTATGTAATAAAGTTATTACATTTTTTGCTGATTATTACAAAATGCAGAAGAAGTGCGTTGTAAGTAATTTGTCCTGTATTCTGCAAAAACTGTCATGTCAGAGTGATGAACAAGACAGAAAAATAGAGTAAATTTCTGCAAGAAAAAAAAAAAATCTTTGAGTTGAAAAGTAAGCAAATTTCTAGAAAAAAAAAGTCAGACATTTTCAAATTAATTCAGAAATTTTCAAGAAAAACCTTGGAAATTTCTGAGTTTGTAAAGTAAAAAAAAATTGCTAGAAAACACTAGAATTTTTAGATTAAGCTCAGAAATTTGCTAGATTCCACAAGTGTGTGTGTGGTGTGTGTGTGTGTGTGTGTGTGTGTGTGTTGTTGTGTGTGTGTGTTGTGTTGTTGTGTGTGTGTGTGTGTGTGTGTGTGTGGGGGGAGCTTTTATTATTACTTATTAATTTTCCATATTTGAGGTCCAGTAACTGAACTGCTCTTCCTCGTCAGGTGGTGGGCAACACCACGTCCGGAGCCTACAGCTACAGCAGCCAGCAGAGCCTGGCGTTCGGCTACCTGCCCCTGGAGCTGTGCTCCGTGGGCCAGCAGCTGGAGGTGGAGCTGCTGGGGAAGAAGCAAAGCGCCACGGTGATCCAGGAGCCCCTCGTCCTCACCGAGCCCACGCGGACCCGGCTCGCTAAGAAAGGAAAGGCTAAAGCGTAAGCAGCCTTTGACATCAAAGACTGGTTCAAAAAAATCCTGCTGTGAATGAAAAACAAGAATCAAGGGAGGAAAAAAAAAATAAATGTGGTCCACATGTTGAACTGTGTGCAGAGCAGGGGACAGTTTAGATAAAAAGAAATAAAGAAAAACCTCCTGGGTCCTGACAAGATGAAGGAAACAAATTGTTTGGATGCCATGTGAAGTCTTCTACCATGTGTGTGTGAGGGAGGAGTAATTAGCTTTTTTCTGATTTCATGAAAGGAAGATCAGTGGTTACAGGTCAGATGTTCCCGTGTGATAACTGGAACAGAATAAGGAAGGAAAAAAGCTGCTTCCATACATGTAAAAAGATATATTGTTTTGTCAATCATTTTTATGTGACTAATGCAATTAAAATGGTGTAAATAGTACGTCGTCAGTGTCTCGTTCAGTTCTGATTTGTAGTTCCTAAGCTATAAACTATACCGCTTATTAATTACATAGCACATGACTCATATGAAGCTTACAATATTTTAGAATATTATTTAAAATATTCATAAAAAATTTAATTTATCAGGCCAAAATGTGCCACTATTGGGTATTTAAATATGTTTCCCAATTTAAATCAAACTGGAAACGTATACATTCAGAAAGTAATGGTATCTATGTCAGATGCCCAATACTGTAATCTATTAAATACATAAATAATTATGTATTTTATGAATCGAAGACTTTATTTAAAGCCTTCCATTTATAAGAATGTCTGTTGTCGGTATCTGGTGATAACAGTAATAATACCATTAATAAGATAATAATAATAATAATCACTAAATTTATTATTATTATGATAATGACTATAATAATAATAATAATAATAGTAATAATAACAACTATAACTTATTATTATTATTATGGTTATAATAATAATAACTTCAGTTATTATTATTATTATTATTATTATTATTATTATTATTATTATTTTTATTATTATTATTGTAGTCTAATATAAAAACGGCAACATCTTGTATCATATTCCTATTCATCGTTGCTACAAACTAGTCTTCCGCGTACGGTGTGACGCTGTTTCTTTTCCGCCTTCTGATTGGCTGCCGCAGCCAAGGTAGTATTTTTAATTTGCGGAACTGGGAAAATGAGCTGTGCGTGTTGACTAAAGAGGGTTCTGACTGCTAAGGCTGTAGGTATATCTACACACCGTAGTGTTAAACTTTGACAAAGAAAATTGACTCACTTCCTGTTTTTCGTATTAAAACACTGCTCCGTCTCGCCGGAACGGCTGCTTCAGCTTGTTCCCCTTCGCCGAAAGCGGCCGCAGGAACTTCATTTTTTACGCTTTAAAAGCAGCGTCGCTGTTGAGCTAAAAATGACGCGGGACGGTAAAAGTCAGGCGGCTTCCTGGTTCCTCGCCGCGGGGCTCCTGCCTGTCTGGATCGGGCTGGTTTCAGCTGTTCGGCCGCCTCACATTGTTTTCATCCTGGCCGATGACTTGGGCTGGTACGATGTGGGCTATCACAGCTCAGAAATCAGGACGCCAAACCTGGACAAACTGTCGGCTCAGGGGGTCCGCCTGGAGAACTACTATGTCCAGCCGGTGTGTACCCCATCCAGGAACCAGCTCATGACCGGGAGGTACCAGGTGAGACACGAAACGACAGGTCTGCCATTTCACACCCAGAAGAGAGCAAATCTCAGATATGCACAACAAAGCAATTAGTTTATTTTATATGGAGCTACATTAGGGCCATCATGCAATCTGATGCCATAAGACTAAAACCTTCAAAAATGGTTTTTGCTGAGTTGTTATTGTTGAACAAATGCATCTTGTATCATATTCCAACTAATTACCAACTAAGAACAGTTGTGCTAATCTAAATATACTTTCAGCAACTAGTTCTACATCAAACATTTTTTGGAATGAAAAATTTATATATTTCTTACATGACATTTACCAAATAAAACCCTACATTTAAACATGCTGCATTTTTTACCTACTCAAAAGAAAACACTGTATATTATTGTAAAATATAAACTTAAATTCAGTTTTTAAGTTTTACGTTTCTGTTGTTGAAATAACGAACAACTGATTCATTTGATGATAAAGTCAGAGTAATTAAAAAATATATATGTATGAGGAAGCGTTGCCTTTACTGTCATTTTAACCATCCAAATAACACAATGATTAAAGTGCTTAAGTCGAGATGTAAGAGTTATACATGTAGTTTAAGGAAAGGAAGCAATGTTGACATTAATTTTGCAACTTTTTCTTTTTTTGCTTTATTACTGCAACATGCTGCTAGTTCCCTCTTCGCTAGTTTTGCAAGCAGCCTTTTCTGCTTTTCCCATCCGTTTCCTAACAGTCTGGTTACCTTCAACCCCTCAGATCCACACAGGCATGCAGCACCAGATCATCTGGCCCTGCCAGCCATATTGTGTCCCTCTGGATGAGAAACTGCTGCCTCAGCTGCTGAAGGAGGCGGGCTACGGCACTCACATGGTGGGCAAGTGGCACCTGGGCATGTACAAGAAGGACTGCCTGCCCACGCGCCGCGGCTTCGACACATACTTTGGTTTGTATTAAATAATAGAAATCCAACATGGGATTTTTACGGAATAAGGACAATATTTAATATTTTTATATCAGCTTTCATGTGTGAATTGAAGAAATAAAAGAAAAAAAGCAGGGTCCAGTTCATGGGGGGGGGGGGGGTGGATATTTATGGGACAATTGTCCAGTGAGAGAAGCAAAGGGTTTTAAAGCATTCCGGTCAGATCCTTTGTACTTGGAATTCAACATGTTTGAGACAGATCTCTTAAAAATTATAATTGCACACTTTATGTGAGGGAGGTATACGACAATTGTGTAAAAGGAAGCTGGAAACAGTAGCTTCACTTTTTTCAACACATAATATCCCTCAAGGAGCTGGCCCATGGCTGGTGATGGGGAAGATTGGGATTCTTTGCTTATGGTTCAAATACAAAGATGTTAAAATTGTCAGCCGGTTTTCAAAATCAGAGTGGATGGTGAAAAACAACAACAACAATTGACTGTTCTTACAGTTTGAGATGTGTCCACTTTCCTCCTGATTCAAATGGTGGAATTACTTTCCCAACTTGCATCGAAGATAAAAAAAAAATTACAAATACGTTGTGTATTGGTTGTGCAGTAGCATATGGGGTAACAAATGGGGGTGACTTAGGCTGTACCTTTGTATTAAATGATCTAAAACAATTTATTACAGAAATAAGTGTATTGTCTAGATCAGTGGTCCCCAAACCCCGGTCCGTGGACCAATTGGTACTGGGCCAAGAAATAATTGAATATTTCCGTTTTATGTATTATTTGAGTCTGGAGGATATTTTTATTTTGAAAATCCTTTAACTGGATTATCTTGGTTACTTGGCGCCAACATTGAGCCACAAACAGCAAAATGAGTAAGAAACAGATCAGATGTCTGGAAGGTTTCTTTGCAAAGAGGAAAAGGCCCAGAGAAGAGTCAGGAGGATGGATTTATCACAGACCGGTAGGTGAGTCCCACATTACAAGCCGCTCTTGACAACACTTCGGGTGTCATTGTCTCTCATCACTCCCAGATGGGACCGTCTGTTGCAGAGAAACAAGCTCAGGGCTCATTTGTGAGTTAAAATTTTCACGAAAGTAAAATGTTCGTTTTTGTGGCGCAGCTGTATCTTATTTTGAAGGGATATGTAAACATTACCATAGTGACCAGAGTCAGAGAGCGTTTGGTCAGTGGTTGAGAGATGAGTAGAGCTTGTGAGTCTTAAGTCTGGTTTAGACGGAAAGATTTAAGAATTGTCGGCCGATTCTCCAAACCTCCGTGACCACAGAGCTGATAAAAGTACAACAGGTTGGATCGGTTTGTGTCTCCAGCCACAAGGCAGGAACAACGCGAACCGGTTCCAGAGGATAATCCAGTAAAACCTCCCAACATAGCGGGAATTTAGAATAATCAAACACGGATGACGATGTAGAAGTGATAGTTTGTGGAGTCATTTTAAGAGATAAAAGATGTAACAAAAATAAAAGGCGTTGGATAAAAGACGACGGGAGCAGCCGCTCTGTTTGCTGCACTATGATTTAGAGGTGTTGTAAGTTTTTTCATAGTTAACATTTTTAACTGAATAAACATAATGATGACCTTTAGATTTAATAATAAACATTTCCACATATCATCTCCTACATCCACCGGACTCTCAGTTGCGATATGTCAGTTGTTTGGGATTCCCCTCTGTTCTTGCGTCACCGCGCTTTCTGATTGGCTACCTGTCACATTCAACAGGTTGTATTTTCATTCCCAGTCAGGGAAAAACCCTACAGGCTGCGATAAAAGGGTGAAGACAACAGAAATTCGGTATAATCAAGATTTAGCGGGAACGCCAACATGCAGAAGCCTGATCTGACGGATCAACTTCACATCACTGCTGATGTCATTGATACCATTGGAAATGAACATTCTATTGTAGCCTGGTGTAAAAACATTTTTGCTAGACAATGTCAGACGTTTTCATTTTTGTTTTCAAACATTATGAAGCCAAAAAGAAAAGGAAAAAAAAAACAAAACAGAAATATACAGGCTCTTCTGAGGCCTGGTAATGAGTCATAATTGGATTCAGGTGTGCAGAACCAGGGAACCATCCAAAACATGCACCGTCTTCTAAGGGGTTGTGTTTCACTGACATCTAGTGGTCGGAGTGGATATAACAGTCGAATAAACACTCCGCTATATCTCCGCAAACTGCAAAATTCCTCGAATCACTTCAACATTGTAAACATATATAGCATAATATGATGATATTGTAACACAAATACTAATAAGGAAGTGATTTTGAGGGGGGAAGAAAAGTTTCAAGTCATAACCTTTTGCGTCGCAGGTTACCTGACGGGAAGTGAGGACTACTTCACTCACGAGCGTTGCTATGACATCGCTCCTCTGAACCTGACGCGCTGCGCCCTGGACCTCAGGGACGGGGAGGAGGTGGCCACCGCGTATAAAGGGGACTATTCCACTGAGCTTTTCAGTCAGAGAGCCGTCAGTGTCATCAAGAAACACAACTCCAGCAAGGTGACGCACACA